>JAHRHJ020003215.1:0-230885 GCA_019776745.2 Taxus chinensis
GCTCTGCCACCCCAGAGATGAACAAGGACCCAAATAAGACACTTAGATTGCAGGATGTCCCCATTGCCATTGTTGATGGAGTTTTTGTTCATAGAAAGATGTGAATGGTGGTGCTTTACTGAGATGCATTAGCACAAATCAGATTCATACGGTGTTGGAAGAGTTCCATTGGTGGACCAGCTGGTGGTCTTTCACCAAGAGTGACAGCTCGAAAAATCATGAAGCTGGTTATTATTGGCCTAAAAATTTTCAGTGATTTGCTATGGCATGGATTAAGAGGTGTGTAAGAATTGTGCATTCTTCATAGGAAAGGGAGACTTGCTACCTTCCATTGCATCCAATCTCAGTGACTAGCCATTTCATGGCAATGGGGTTGGATTCATTGGAGTCATTAATCTCAATCAATTCAGGGCCATACTGGGATTTTGGACAGCCAAGGACTACTTCACCAAATAAACTGAAGCAGTAGCACTCAAAGAAGCAAATGAGTCCAGCATCTTAGACTTTTATGAGGGGATAGCGACCATATTTGGTATACCTGCTATAATAATCTCAGATAATGCATTGACATTCATTGGATCCAAGGTGACTGAGTGGGTTGTCAAGAACGAGATCTACCTAAGCACTTCATCAAACTATTACCCTCAAGGTAATTGGCCAAGCTGAGTCCACAAACAAAAACCTGCTAAAGATCATCAGAGGAGGACTCTTGATGAGAATCAGAGGACCTGACACACCAAAGCTCAAAATCGGCCTTAGTGGGCTAATAGAATAACGCCCAATAGATCCTACGGGTAAGCTGTACATTCAAGCTTGTCTATAGAAGAGAGGCAGTGTTGCCCATATCACTTGAGTTATCAGCATTGGAGCTCATGAAGCAACTAGAGATGTCTAGAATTTGGATCCAATGAAGACCAGGTATGCAGAGTTGATAGAGCTGCAGGAGGTCATAAACCAGAGAGCATGCTCTCCAAGCAATAGAAGATGGATCAGGCTTTGAGTCAAGAAATGACCTTTGACAAGAAGGTAAAAATCATAGGATATTTCCAAGTCAGAGACCTAGTTTTGAAATGAGATGCAGATCGAGAAAAATCTAGGAAAGCATTCCAAATTTGACGTCATTCTGGAGTGGCCCCTATATGGATCACGAGAGTGTAATAAGTATCAATGCTTTCCAATTGGTCTGCATTGGAGGGTGAAGAGTTGTAAATTCCAGTAAATTGGGATATCTATCTTAAGCACTGCTACTAAAAGGGGAGTTCTACCACCTTGTACATATTAGTTTAGTTTTCTCTTTTCCTCTAAGTTGCTTATACACATTGTCTTGTTGCTGTAGGTGTAGATTTTGCTTTCTCCTAAGTGCTTTGGCATAGCTCTGCATGTTCCATTTAGAGCATGTATGATTTCAAATCCTTGCTATCCATCAGTGTGGTGTGTTCTTTTTTGCTCTTATGCAATCCATTCAAAACGACAGATGAAACCTGGGTTCTAAACAGAATATTTGATGGCTTCATGCTCAGTGGACCTTCATTTCAAGCTACTGGTTCTTATGAAAATCTGAGATTGCAAGCAGTTGACCCCTCATGAATTAGAGGTAGAATCAATACTAGTTATCCAAAATGTCTCAACTCCATGCCCAATGGATACGACTAAGGCAATTGTGTCTTCTTGCATCTAGCAGGCAGATACCCCTGTGAGTCCACCAAATTGTTATCCATGATTTTCAGGCACCCGTGAAAACCTATCTAGAAATGACAACCCATGATCCCGCATAGGAGGAAATAGAGTCAAAAGGAAGATCTAGAAAAAGGATTCAAAGATTTCCTCCTAACTCCACGTATTTTTCAAGTTATGGCTCAAGTAGAGTTTTTGTGGGAAATTCCCCTTGGAAGCCCGTAGCCAGAGATGCAAGGTTTCTAAACAAGTGCCAGGAGGTGGCAGAGCGTCCCAAGGGAAAGCGAACTGTGAAAAAGTTGGTTCTTTCCAAATGTTATCAAAAAAGGGGTAAAATTTGTAAATTTTTGGCCCGCGATCCGATTTTGGGCCTATTTTTTCCCTAAAATCTTCAAAGGGGAAACCATAACTTTCGTATCCAAAGCTTAGATTTTCACGTTCTTTATATCAATGTCCCATATCAAAAGCTGGTGAAAATTCTCTACAATTGATTCCATCCTGTCAATTTTGAATTTTGGCATTAGTTTGGAGGGAGCTCAAAAATGCAAAAAATGTCTTCTCAGGTACCCGTGCCCATGGAAAGAACTGAAATTTCAACAACCAATTTTAATGCAAAATGGGTTGCATTCTTCTCCAGCATGGTCAAAAATGTCAAGGGCATGTCGTTTCCTCTTTTCAAGGTGCTGAACCCATGTTGTTTTTTAATGACAGATTTTTGGTCAATGAGGAATGGCTCCCATGTTTTTTCACATTTTCTCTCTCCTGGGTTTGACCCATGCACTGTAAAAGCCAGATTTGGATTCATTTCTTCAAAGGTTGAAACACCTTTTTTTACATTGCAAGCTTCTTCTTTCACTCTTCAGCAAAGTGATTAGTTGGCAAGTATCAGACCTTCATCAGGGTTTCATAACAGGTTTCTACCTCTTTGGCTACTTGGAATACAAGGATTTTTATCAATGTTGAAAATTGACAATGTAAACACTCTGTGAATGCTTTCAGTCCTCTGTGTTGTCTTGTTTTGCTTCATTTTAAGACCCTCTAATTACATCTATCAACTTGTGTATGTTTTCCCTTATTGCATTTCATAATTTGTGTCTATTTACATGAGCAAAAAGTGTTTCACCACTCCCTTTGGTGCATCACCATCGTTTAGTTTAGTTTTAATTTTTGCATTTTTTATCCCTATCTCCTTGCAATCTAGGGTAGAATTAGAATTAGAACCTCTGTAGTTGTGTAAATATAGATCTAAATCAGAGGAGTTTGAGGAACCAGCCTCTAATCTAGAGATTCCTCTCTCATTTTCACAAGTCCCACACTTGGAGAGAGGTTTCCATGTTGTGTAATCACACTGGATGCCCTAAACATCATTTAGAACCTTGATTTGCATCCAGGGGTGCTGCTGATTTGCAACAACAGTTTTGGCACACCCGGTGGGACCTTAGAGGTCTCATTTTTATTGCAGCAAAGTTGATGTGCATCTGCTGCAATTTTCTTTGTTGCTTGAAAAGAGCTATAATTTGCATATCTGTCGACTCCAAGGGGAAGAATCAACTGGTTTCAGCAGTGCAGGCCTAAAAACTCATGAGAAGAATCACTACAAGGTCAAGAGCTGGAGAAGAAGAGGTGTTGTTTGAATATCTGTAGTTATCTCCAAGAGTAAGGCAAAGTGGAAGAAGGATTCAAAGGTCTCCATCTCCACCAAACAGAACTCTCTCAACTCCTCCACCTGGTAGGCCTTTCATTTAGTCAACAAGGGTTTTAAGACCAATTAGAATGGCATAAAACAACCCCTATGTCAACTTCATAGGTAGCAGCCCACTTGCCCTCAATGCACAACATCCAATTCCTATTGCAGCCTTGAAGAACATTCCATACTTCACTAGAGAAAATCAGACTACTCCAGGTGATCATGTTAAGGATATTGCTAACCTTTGTGCAATTCATGAAATCAATGAGATGCAAGTGGCTGTCAAATTGCTGGCATCAAGGGGAAAACATTGCATTCAAAGGGAAAGCATTGCAATGGTTTAGAAGCCTTGGATCTGGTTCTATCAAAAATTGGAATCAGCTATGTATAGCACTTCATGAGCAATTTGGAGAGAAGGGAGACAACTTGTCTCTTTTGGAGCAGCTGACAACCATCAAGAGAGCTCCCAATGAGCAGCTGACTGATTTCAACTTCAGATTTCAAAAGACTTGGGGAGAGAATTCGAGTGGCAGTTAGGCCAACAGCAGATGGTGCTTTTCTCTATTATCTCAAATCTCTAAATTTTGATATTTCTATGTTGATTCAGTCCATGGGAGGCATAACTATCCCTATGGCTTATAGCATTGCCATTAGGGCTGAAAATTGTTTGATCCAAGCTGGCAAACTAGCCCCTAGACCTCCCATGCCATTGTTTCCAAGTTTAGAGAGTCCAAATACCAATCAAGCACCTAATTTGGCTCCTTCTCCCACTCCTAGAAATCAGAGTTCAAATGAAGCTTCTACTTCATCTCCAAGTGCCCCAAATGAGCTTCAAGAAGTCATGAAGCAATTGCAAAACCTAGGCAATGAGCTGGTTACTCTCAAGAGGCAACAAGCCCAAGGTTTTAGACCTTCTTACCAGCCCCAAGCTCAGCCTAACAGGCAGCCATACCAACCACAAAGACCACCTAATCCAGCTGCAAATATGAATCAAACAAGGCCTCCTGCCAATAGACCATTTCAGCCCTATAATCCAAATGCCATATCTGCCTCTAAGGCATTGGTGCCAACACAAAACAACATTGCTCAGGAGTATGACTGGTGTTTTCCATGCAATGAACCTCATAACCAATCCATGTGCTTCAATGGTGCTTTGAATCAAGCATTAATGGTGACAACTACTGGTGTGGAGGGTGAGGGCAGTCAAGGAAACAACCAACAACAAGAAACATTCCAACAGCAATCAGCCCCAAATGACACCACGTTGGTAAATTGGCAAGCAGAGGATTTTTGTGGCATGAATCAGGCAGTTTCTCAAGGTGTTGCAGCCAACACAAGGTCAAAAAGAAGGAATTTGGGTGAAGAACAGCCATTAGCTCCAACCAATCCACAACCTTCCATGGCTCCACAAATGGTTGGCAAGCAAAATCCAATTTCAAATGCACAAGGGCAGCCAAGAACAGCTCCTAGACCAACTCAAATACCAGTTATTGCTGCCCACGTGCAAGGAGTGAATGTACAAGCAAAGGGACAGCAAAGAGATCCTTCATCACCATTCAGTATCATTGATCAGATGAAGAAGACAAATGTTAATATATCAATGTGGGAATCCCTATCTATCCCAGGCCAAAGAGACTTGTTACAAGCTGCCATGAAGGACTGGCCAACTTCGAATCAGCAAGTTCAGATGCAAGAGAAAGTGCTCACAAATGCTGCCCAGCCTGAGGGAAATCATGGAGGACAGCAAGGTAAAATGTTGAAGCCCCCTCCTTTCTATGTTTCATTAATCATTGGAAATCAGTTAGTGCACAATTGCATGATAGATTCCGGGGCAAGTAGCTCAGTGATGCCTAAACAAATAGCTGATCAGCTAGGGCTCCAGTATGAAACCATATCCAAAGGGGTAGTGCAGCTGGATGGGACAGCAGTAACAACAGTTGGGGTGATTAGAAACTTGAGTCTTACCTTGCATGCATGTCCAAATGTTGTTGTTTTACAAGATGTATCAGTCATAGACCTTCCACCACTCTTTGCCCTATGCTTGTCAAGGGACTTCACAGCCAAGATTGGGGGATATTTGTCTGCTGATTGGTCACACATGCTGTTCAGAATGAGGTATGGAACTAAGGCTACAATCAGGTCTGAACCTATTGCAAACTTCCACATTGAGCCTTACACTCCAAGTCAGATCAATGCCAATTGTTCAGCATTTGATCAAGAAGACCACCCAAGCACCGATGAAGCTGACACCAAGGTTGGGAGCATCCCGGATCTAACTCTTGATGAATGGGAAAACAAGGTACATGCTTTTGATCCTTATCAAGAAGTAGAAGAATCTGAGCTAGGGGTCTATTGTATACATGAAGAAAATCAGCCTATTCCTAGCATCACCAAGCCAAACCACAAGGATGACAATGAGGTATGGCAGCTGTTTTTTGATGGATCAAGGAGTAGACAAGGTGCAGGAGGTGGAGCCATGCTTGTTTCACCTCAAGGAGTAAAGTACTATTCAGCTTTTAGATTTCAGTTTGCATGCTCCAATAACACTGCTGAATATGAAGCCTTGGTGCAAGGGATGCATTGGGCAATCAAGAAGAAAATAAAGAACTTGCAAGTCTTTGGTGACAGTGAATTGATTGTAAATCAGGTCAAGGGACAGCATGCTGCCAAGAATGATCTACTCAGGTGCTACAAGAACAGGGTGTGGGACCTCATGGAAGATTTTGAGGGTTTTGGCATCAAATCCATTCCTAGGAAAGAGAATCAAGCTGCTGACAGGCTTGCAGCAGTAGGGGCAGCCTTTGACATTGTGGAAAGCATTCAAAAAGACAAGGTACAGCCAAACATCCACGTGATTGTGAGGCCTTCAGTGCCAGATAACAATGTCAGTTGGCAAGTGTTTGAGAATGACCAGCAAATCATCCATTTCTTGCAAGAAGAAGCTGAGTTCTCAGCTAAGAATCAAGAAAAATTGGAACAGCAGTATGGTGACCAAGTGGTACAGCTGAGAACTAACAAGCTGCCCAAGGGACTTATCACTTTGGAGTCCATTTTTAATCCCAATGATCAGTTTAGAAAGGAGAAAGCAAACATTCAGGTCAAGAGAGAGGATTCAGTATCCATCTTGGTAGAAGAGAACAAACCATTGCAAATTGGAAAGATGACAACTGATCAAGAAAGGTATGAGTTCATACAGCTGTGTCAAGAGTTCCCTGATGTGTTTGCTTGGAGCTATGAAGATTTGAAAGGTTTCAATCCCAACTTAGCTCAGCATACCATTGAATTGGATCCAAATACTAAGCCTGTCAGGCAGAAACAAAGACCAGTCAATCCACACATGGAGCCTCTCATGAGGAAAGAATTGGACAAGCTGATTGAGTCAAGAATCATATTCCCAATCAAGCATTCTAGTTGGGTTGCCAACTTGGTTCCAGTCAGAAAGAAGAGTGGAGAGATCAGATTGTGTGTTGATTTCAGAGACTTAAATAGAGCATCTCTCAAGGACCATTACCCACTCCCTTCCATGGAGCAAATCTTGCAAGTTGTGGCTGGCTCCGAGAGGTTTTCACTACTTGATGGCTACTCAGGCTACAATCAGATTATGGTGAAGGAAGAAGACCAGTTCAAGACAGCCTTCACAACCAAATGGGGAACTTTTGCATACAGGAAAATGCCATTTGGGCTGTCCAACGCTGGTGCTACCTTCCAAAGAGCAATGGACATGGCGTTCAAAGGTTTGATTAACAACGTGGTGCTGATTTACCTTGATGATATCACTATTTTTTCCAAAAATGCAGCAGACCACCTCTCTCATTTGAGACAAGTTTTCACGAGGTGTAGGAAATTTGGAGTGTCTTTGAATCCTAAGAAGTGTATCTTTCTTGCACATGAAGGAAAGCTCCTTGGCCATATTGTCTCCAAAGAAGGATTAGCAATTGATCCAGAGAGAGTTGAAGCCATAAGAGCACTACCATTGCCAAGCCACAAGAAAGCCCTTCAGAGTTTCTTGGGGAGGATAAACTTTGTTCGGAGGTTTGTCCCAGATTTTGCAGCCCTTGTCAAGCCCATCACCAAAATGTTAAAGAAGAGCATGGCTTTCAAGTGGACAGCAGAAGGCAAGGAGAGTTTTGAAGCAATCAAAGAAGCCATTTCTCAAGCACCAACTCTCATCAACCCGGACTTCTCCAAGGATTTCATCCTCTATGCATTTGGAGGTAATGACACTATTTCTGCCATTTTGGTACAGCAGAACAAGGATAATGATGAGCAGCCAATTGCCTTCTTCAGCCAGAGCCTAGATGACTATGAGGTGAAGTACTCTTTTATTGAGAAGCATGTGCTGGCAGTAATCAGAAGCTTGAAGAAATTCAAGCATTTAGTCTCAAACAACAAGGTCCAGTTGCTGGTCTCACATGCTGGGGTTAAGGACTTCCTCCTCAACAAAGATTTGAATGAGAAAAGGGCAGGTTGGATCACCCGTGTCATGGAGTATGACATTGAGATCAAAATCACCAAGCTGGTAAGAGGAAAAGGATTGTGTGAGCAGCTGGTTTTGGGGAAGCAAAAAGAAGTATGCAATGAAGAAGAGGCTATTTTGACAGTTCAAGACAGCCATGAGCCAAGTGGCACTCAAGAAGAAAACAATGCTGCCCCCACTCCTTGCTAGACCCAAGGTATAATGCAATTCCTAAGCACAGGCCTATGCCCTCCGGAGATGAACAAGACCCAAAGAAGACACTTCAGATTGCAGGCTGTCCCATATGCCATTGTTGATGGAGTTTTGTTCAAGAAAGATGTGAATGGAGTGCTGCTGAGATGCATTAGCACAAATCAGATTCATAGGGTGTTGGAAGAGTTCCATGGTGGACCAGCTGGTGGTCATTTTGCACCAAGAGTGACAGCTCTAAAAATCATGAAGGCTGGTTATTATTGGCCTAAAATTTTCAGTGATTGCTATGCATGGATTAAGAGGTGTAAGAATTGTGCATTCTTCACAGGAAAAGAGAGACTTGCTGCCCTTCCATTGCATCCAATCTCAGTTGACCAGCCATTCATGCAATGGGGTTTGGACTTCATTGGAGTCATTAATCCCAATTCAAGTCAAGGGCACAAATGGATTTTGACAGCCACGGACTACTTCACCAAATGGACTGAAGCAGTAGCACTCAAAGAAGCAAATGAGTCCAGCATCTTAGACTTTTATGAGGGGATAGCAACCAGATTTGGTATACCTGCTACAATAATCTCAGATAATGCATTGGCATTCATTGGATCCAAGGTGACTGAGTGGGCTGTCAAGAACGGGATCTACCTAAGCACTTCATCAAACTATTACCCTCAAGGTAATGGCCAGGCCGAGTCTACAAACAAGAACTTGTTGAGGATCATTAGGAGGACTCTTGATGAGAATCAGAGGTCTTGGCATACCAAACTGAAATCAGCCTTATGGGCTGATAGGATAACTCCCAAGAGATCCACAGGTAACTCTCCATTCAAGCTTGTCTATGGAAGAGAGGCAATCTTGCCCATGTCACTTGAGTTGCCAACATTGGAACTCATGAAGCAATTAGAGTTGCTAGAGTTTGAGCCCATGGAGGTGAGATATGCAGAGTTGATGGAGCTGCAGGAGGTCAGAAATCAGGCATCCCAAGCAATGGAAAAGGATCAAGCTTTGATCAAAAAGACCTTTGATAGGAAGGCCAAGGATAGATCTTTTCAGGTTGGAGATCTAGTGTTGAAATGGGATGTGGATAGAGCAAAACCGGGAAGGCATTCAAAATTTGATGCCATTTGGAGTGGCCCATACATGGTCACGAAGTGCAAGAACAACAATGCTTTCCAATTGGCCTCATTGGATGGTGAAGAACTGCAGATTCCAGTCAATGGAATCTATCTCAAGCGTTGCTTCTAGAGGGAAATTTACCACCTTGTAAATATTAGATTAGATTTTCATTCCTCCAAGTGCTTTGCACATTGTTTTGTTGTAGGTTAGTTTTGCTTTCCCTAAGTGCTTTGGCACAGCTTGCTGTCCCTGGAGATGTTTTGCAGTCCTTGCTTCCATCATGTGATATTCCATCTTCCTCCTTGCACATTCTAAGTCAGTTGAGGTTCTAAACAGAATATTTGATGACTCCATGCCCAATGGACTGCTTCAGGCAACTGGTCTACATTTTTTCATCTAGCAGGCAGATGACCCCTCTGAGTCGCCAAAATTGTTATCCAAAATGGTGCCCCAGCTCGGCGGAGTTTTTGTGGCTAACTCCTTGTGTTCTTGCCTCTCTTGTGCCTCAGTCCACATTTTTTGAATTTTCAAAGGCACTCAAGGCTTTCTGGAAATGGCACCATCAGATAGAGCTCTCTCTCAGCTTTCCAGAAAGGTAAAGTTTGCCTCCTAACTCCTTATATTTTTCAAGTTATGGCTCGTGGGGAGTTTTTGTGGAAAATTTTCCCATTTGAGGCCCGCAGCTAAAATAGGAAGCTGCCACGTGGCAGAGGAGTCCCAAGCCGGGGGGGTCGGAGGAAAAATGAATTTTTTTCCAAAAGAGTATAAAAAGGTCAAATTTTCAAAGGAAAACCCGCGGAAAAGAGAAGGAGAGAGAATTCCAGAGTGAATCAGAGCTTGCCACGTGGCATCCGACCAGCGGAGCGCGGGGAATTTTTGAAAATTTTTCCAAAGACAAAAAAGAGGTAAAATTTGAAATTTTTTCCCGCCGATCCGTTTTTGGGCCGTTTTTGCCCTAAATCTTCAAACGATCATATCTTTTGATCCAGAGCTCAGATTTTCACGTTCTTTATATCATTGGAAAGATGTTAAAATTCTCTACATGATTCCATGGTCAATTTCTAATTTTGGTTCAGTTTGGAGAGAGAAAATTCAAAAATGGTTCTGGTACGTGTCCATGGCCAGAAATGACATTTCAACAACCAAATTTAATACAGAATGGGTCGCATTCTTCTCCAATATGGTCAAAAATGACAGGGTATGGGTTTGTAAGGTCCTCCATGCTGTTTTAATGCATTTTCCATCAATGAGGAATGGGCTCCCATGTTTTTTACGTTTTCTCTCTCCTGGGCTCGACCCATGCACTGTAAAAGCCAGATTTGGCTCATTTCTTCATGGTTGAACACTTTTTGGCATTGAAAACTTCTTCTTTCACCTCCAGCAAGTGATAGTTGTAAGAATCAGACCTTTTTCAAGTTTGTAACAGGTTTATACCTCTTTGATGGTGGAATGCAAGAGATTTTTACATGGAATTGACAGTGCAAACTCTGTGAATGCTTTCAGTCCTCTGTTTGTATTGTTTTACTTCATTTTAAGACCTCTAATTACATCTATCAGCTTGTGTATGTTTTCCCTTGTTGCATTTCATGAATTTGTGTCTATTTACATGGCAAAAAATGTTTCACCACTCCTTTTGGTGCATCACCATCTTTAGTTTAGTTTCATTTTTGCATTTTTATCCCTGTCTCCTTGCAATTTAGAGTAGGATTAGGATCTGAACCTCTGTAGTTGTGCAAAATATAGATCTAAATCAGAGGAGTTTGAGGAACCAGCCTCTAATCTGGAGATTCCTCTCTCATTTTCACAAGTCCCACACTTGGAGAGAGGTTTCCATGTTGTACAATCACACTGGATGCCTAAAACATCAATTAAAACCTTGATTTGCATCCAGGGGTGCTGCTGATTTGCAACAACAGCACACGCACCATGCACACACACAGGTTTCATTTGAACACAACAGGCATCCAGCATTGCACACACACATGGACACACACACTTGCACATTCGACACACGCACATGCGACTCTTGAAACACGCAAAAATTCCACACGCACACAGGTGCACAATCACACGCACACACACACATACACACATACACAGGTTCACGCACACGCACACACACACACGCACATTCATACCACGACACACGCACAGCGCACACATAAAACACACACATGCATTACAACACACACACACCACATGCACACATGGTGACACACACACACACACACACGCACGCATATGCAATAGACACACATTCATGAAACAACAGGCACACACACACATGCACACACACACATAGACACTAACAGAATGCGGACTGTGACACACGCACATGCAATACAAACACACACGCAGGACAGGCACACACGCATGTCACACACACACAATGCACACACACACGCATAAAACACGCAAACACTTGCACACACACACATGCACAACACAGGTACAACACACATTGACCACACATGAACACGTCTACACACACATACACATCACATGCACACGCACACAGGTGCAAACGCAAGAATGCATCAAAAGCACACAAAATGTTCACACACACAGCACTGAACGCACACGCACAACATCACACTTTTACAATGCACATGCAAACGAGCACACACACATGCACACACATGCATACGCACACACACCCATTCACGCACACAACACACAAACAGCATGCACACACACTTACAAACCACACACACGTGAACACACGCACATGCACTGGAGAAGAACACACACGCACATGTACACATGCATGTTGCACACGCATTTCATGGCACATGCACACGCACACTTTTGGTGCATAACCACACACACGCACACACACATGCACAAACACAAACACACAAATACAGAAATTGACCATGGAATCATGTACACGCACATAGATTCACAATGACATAAAGAACGTGAAAACAACTGCATCAAAGATACACGCACAGACACAGGGCAAAAACGGCGCAATGCAACGGATCGGCACAACACATTTCATGCAATGCACCCACACACCTCTTTTTTGTCTTTGGAACACACACACACAAATGCACATGCACACTGGTCACATGCACACGTGGCACAAGCACATTCATTACACATACACTCACAGACACACACACGCACACTTTGCAAATTTTGCACACAGACTTTGCACACACACACGCACATTACATTCGCGCACACACTGCACACGCACCTGCACAGCACACACTTGTCGGCTTTTGACATGGCACACAAGCACTGCGGGCACTGCACACACACTTTGCATTTTTGGCTGACAAAATTTTGCACAACACACGCAAAAACACGCCCACGAGCACCGACATCTACATGCACACGCACAGGACACATGTCACACGCACACACACGCACACACACAACTGCACACTCCACATTCTTCCACTTTGGCACAACATTTTGCACAATACTTAGCACACGCACATGCACACACCACACCCTTGTGACATGCACGCACACGCACAACGCTGATTGGCGTGGGCCACCATGGCACACAAAATTCCATTTGAACCTTCGACCAAAACACTTGCACATGCAAAAATTCAAACACGCACACCTCACGACCCCCGAACACGCACTACCACGTGGCAGCTTCCATTGGCTGCGGGCCTCACATGGGACAAAATGCACAATCACACGCACACTGCATGCACGAGCACATAACTTGACAAATACAAGCACAGTTACAGGCAAACGCACACTTTCTGGAAAGCAGCACAGAGCACTATCTGCACACACGTGACATTTCACAGCAAACGCTTGAGTGCTTGAACACACGCAAACGCAAATCACACACAGACTGATAGGCACGCACACGCACAGGCAAGAACACAAGGAGTTAGCGCACAAACACATGACATGGGCACACACACATAATGCACACAAGAACAACATGCACAACACTGCACATTGTAATGCAATGATCAAAACGCACACCACAACAACACAGGCAGACATGAACACTAACACACACGCACAGAGGTACACACACCATTTTAACACAAAATCACTTGCATTACACACACACGCACACGCAAAAATGAGTTGCAGTTCAGACAAAGGTCACATTCACACAAATTCACTTCACAAGGTGCAGAACAGGGGTGCTGCACACGCACATGTTCAACCCTTACGCAAATGAGCCAAATCAGCTTTTACACACGCAACACACGACCCACACAGCACGTGGGAAAACATGCACAGGCACATCGCACACGCAAAATGCACACGCACAGCATGCACACCACACACCCATTCACACTCACATGCACATGCACACACACATGCTGGGAGAGAATGCACGAGCACATTCTTCATTAAAACGGTGGCACACAAACACACTGCACATCATACGCGCACGCACACACGCACAGCACACGCACACGCACACTCACACGCACAAACACCACATGCAAACAAATTGCACCACACAGACACATTGCGCACATGCACCATTTTTCACATTGCACAAGAACATGAAACATGCACTGAGCACTGGATCACACACATGGCACAAGCACAGGCACACACAGGGCACAACATGCACGGGTGGCGGGCACACACACATTTTGCAATTTGCACCATGGTCACATGCACACGCACACGCACACGCACACGCACACATGCACACACACACACGTGGCACACACACATTGCACACGCACACGCACACACACACACACACACTTTGCACCACACACACAAACGCACACGCACATGGACACACACGCACATACACACACACACGCACACTGAGGACACATGCATCACATTAGCATGTGGGCCACAGGGCACACGCACATTTGCACATGCACACGCGCACACGCGAGCACACTTCAAAAATACATGAACAGTTACACAGCACACAACACACACACTGGAAAGATGACACACACAGCACACGCACATGCATGGCACACACAGCACACACAGTGCACACAAAGCACATGCACATGATGCACAAGCACATGGACACACACACAGTTAGCACACGAACGAGCAGGTGGCACACATAACAGCACACTGCACACACACACACACACACGTACATGCACATGCACACACATAGGCACACGCACATGCACACACACACACACACACACGCACACATGCACACACACATGCACACGCACACGCACACTGCACACGCACATGCACACACGCACATGCACACGCACACGCACACACATGCATGCACACGCACACGCACACACACATGCACACGTACACGCACACGCACAAGCACACACACACACGCACATGCACACACGCACACACTGCACACATAGCACGCACACGCACACACATGCACACGCACACACATGCACACACACACACACACGCACACAAACACATACAAATGCACCACACACAAGCACACACACATGCATACGCACACGCACACACATAGGCACACACACACTAACACATGCACACGCACACACACACAAACATGCACACATCACATGCACACCACGCACATGCACACACACATGGACACGCACACGCACACCACATGCATGCGCACATGCACATGCGACAAGCACACGCATGCACACACACATAACACACACATGCACACGCACACGCACACTGCACAAGCACACGCACACATGCACACACACATGCACATGCACACGGGCACATGCACATGCACACGCACACTGCACACAAGCACCACGCACACGCACACGCACACACACATGCACATGCACACGCACACACACACACGGACACGCACACGCACATGCACATACATGCACACGAACACACATACACACACACACCATGCACATGCACACGCACATGCACATGCACACGCACATGCACATGCACGCACACGCACATGCACATGCACGCACACGCACACGCACACACACACACACACCCACACCCACACGCACATGCACACACACACACACATGCGCACATGCACATGCACATGCACACACACACGCACACGCACACACACATGCACATGATAATACACACGCACACACGCACATGCACACGCACACACACACGCACACGCACATGCACATGCACACACACACGCACACACACACGTGCACACACACACACACACTCACACACGCATGCACACATGCACACACACACACACGCACACACACACACATGCACACATGCACAACACACACACCTGCACACGCACATGCACACGCACACGCACACGCACATGCACACACTACACACACACACGCACATGCACACACATGTGCACATGCACATGCACATGCACACACACGCTTACATGCGCACCCGCACACGCACACATGCACACGCACACGCACATGGACACACACACACACGCACACACAAATGCACACACACACACACACATGCACATGCGCACGCACACGCACACACACATGCACATGCACACACACACATGCTCACACGCATGCTCACGCACACACACACACACACTACACACGCACACGCACACACATGTTAACGCACACACACATGCACACGAACACGCAAACACACACACACGCACACGCACACACAGCACAGGCACACACACATGTGCACACGTACACACACACACTCACGCACGCACCACACACACACACACACATGCACACACACACGCACACGCACCTCACACACGCATGTGCACATACACATGCAAAAGCACATGCATACGCACACAAATGCACACACACACACGCACATGCATGCGTACACGCACACACTCACACACACACGCACATGCACACACACATGCACACATACATGCACACGCACACACACACATAAACGCACATGCACATGGCACACACACACACGCACACACACACACACATGCACACGCACAGGCACACACACACGCACACACACACGCACACGCACATGCACGGGCACACGCACATGCTAGCACATGCACACCACACACACACACGAACACGCACACACACATGCACACGCACACGCACCCACACACGCACATGGACATGCACATGCAACATGCACATGGATGCATACGCACACACACACATGCACACACACGCACCTGCACATGCACACACACGCACTCACACACGCACATGCGCACATGCACATGCAAAAGCACACGCACACGCATATATGCACAGGTGCAACACACACATGCACACGCACCTGCACAAGCACATGCACAGGCACACACACATGCACACACATGCACACACCCACGCGCACACGCTACACACACATGTTGACATGTGCACCCGCACATGCACATGCACACGCACACACACACGCATGAAATGCACACACACACACACGCACACACAAACGCACTCACACTAGCACACACACACACATGCATGTGCATCTACACATGCACACACACACGCACATGCACATGCACACGCATGTGCACGCACATGCATGCTCAAACGCGCACCTACACACGCACACGCACATGCACACACATGCACACACACATGATAACACACATGCATCAGGTTTGAACCATGCAAACTTTCACATGGACATGAACACAAACACACACACGCACTCACACTAGCATGCATACACGCACGCACACAAGCAAAGGGACACACATGCACACTATTATCCAAAATGTGCCCCTGCTCATTTTTTTGGCTAACTCCTTGTGTTCTTACCTCTCTTGTGCCTCAGTCTCCATTTTTGATTTTTAGGAACTCAAATCTTTCCAAAAATTACACCATTGGATAGAGCTCTCTCTCAGCTTTCCAGAAAGGTAAAGTTTTCCTCCTAACTCCTCATATTTTTCAAGTTATGGCTCGGTGGAGTTTTTGTGGGAAATTTTCCCCTAGAAGGCCCACAGCCAATCAGAACTCGCCACGTGACCAGGCCAAAAATATCAAAGCGACCCGGTTTGGCCCTGTTTTCCCTTAAAACTTCAAATCGCCATATCTTTTGATCCAGAGCTCAGTTTTTCGCATTATTCAGATCAATGGAAAGCTGGTGAAATTCTCTACAAGATTCTGGGGTAAATTTTGCATTTTGGTGGAGTTTGGAGAGAGAAAATAAAAGAAATGCTTCTGGCACGTGGTCATGAACAGAAATGACATTTCAACCACCGATTTTAATGTAGAATGGCTTGCATTCTCTCCCAGCATGGTTAAAAATGGCAGGGAATGGGTCTATCAGGTCGCCCATGTTGTTTTGATGGCATTTTGGTCAATGGTTGAATCCCTTCCATGTTTTCCCACGTTTCTCTCTCCTAGGCTTGTCCCTTGCACTGTAAAAGCCAGATTTGGCTCATTTTTCAAAGGGTTGAACATTTTTTTGTGTATTGCAGGTCCCCTTTCTCACCTTGGAAGTGATTTTGGTGGAATATTATACCTTTTCTAAGAGCTACAACTTTTATTTTACCTCTCAAGTGTTGTAATGCAAGTGATTTTGATGATTAAAATAACAATACAACCTCTATGATTAGTTTTCATCCTCTTCCTGTGTTCCCATTTTAAAACACCAGAACAAGGGAATTTTTTTTTTTTTTTTTTTATATAACGTTCTCTGTTATGAATTATAAAATTCAAACACACGTTCAAGATTTAATAATTGTTCTCTGCCCAAACAACACAGTTTGGATCATACAATTTCTTTTTAAAACGAATGTTCCCTGTTCACATATTTACAATATGGAACACACATTCAATGCCATTCAATCTTATAACAGATTCTATATGCTGCTGTAAATGACTCGATGAACTGCCGATCTTCCATTTTCATGGCTCGGAGTTTCAACGATCCTTCATTTCATGACTCGGCAACAACCGATCCTTCATGTACATGACTCGGCAACAACCGATCCTTCATGTTTGTTTATGCATAGTATATTTTATATACTTGTTCTCATAACCTTCCCCGGTTATCGAAGTGATCCATTTAAGAAGCCTATCTGAATATCTGTTACTGATATTCATCTGACATCCTGCATCTTAAATTAAGTGATAAGGACAACGCAACCAGCAATTGCGATACTTTGGCCAAAGATTTTCACATGCTTTGCATGATCATATTCCTGGATGTGATACACATCTACGGAATACGTCCTTCACTTCACTTCACCTGTTATCTAGAATGGTCTTTCCTGGTTCCTACCAGTCCTCATCGTTTAAGTTCAGTTTTAAACTTTTCGATTCCAGCTAGTAATATGAACGGGTATAGGAAGGCACTCCTGGTAACTAAAGATACGCAGACATACGGTGTCGTTACCCCACGACTCCGTGTGTCTGATTATCTTTAGTATTCCGGAGTCACTCCGTATACCAGATCATACCCTATCTCCACCCCAGCTAAGATCTACACATTCAGCCTATGTATTCTAAATGTTTTAATTCGGGAGGGCATTGCTATATGTCAGCTGCAACATTGTGTCGTCATGAAGACCCCGTCTTCATGAAGACACCTTGCTGTAGCTGGCGTATGCCAATGTCCTGCAGAATCCTCCCATCGAGAATACACATCCTGCCCAAGTGACTTAGCCACGAGTTAATAGTTAAAGCAATTTTCAGCATCCACGCTGATCCCTTGATCCTCGTTTCCGTTGCAGTTGTATATAACTAAGAGGGACTAAACTGTCCATTAGTTTGCCAAGTATCGTCTCCTTCGTATCGAAGGGCTACATTTCCTTACTTGGTTTATTTCTTAATCATTGGATTAAGCAGTCCGTACCAACGGACATAATAAGTTTAACCTATTAAACTTAGCCAAGATGTTTCCAACTGCAACTAATTTCAGAATATTAACTTATTAGACGTCATTCAAACGAGGTCTAATCTTCGAGAAATGAATTCATTTGTTTCCCCTTAACGTTATATAGTTAAGGATCATTAGTTATGGATATATGTATCCTATATCCTTTATTCTGAATTTTATCAAACGGGATCATTAATGGAGGTTCGAAAACGAAGTTCGAATACTCCCAATTTAAATTGATATTCCTTAGCTCCTAAGCTAATCCTGAATACCCTCTGATTATGAAATCATATTCTTCTTAATCCTTTTTAATGTCAATTAAAAATTCATCTTTACCCAAGTATGAACTAATTGCATTGTTCAACTTAAAAGTTGTATTTAAGTAAGAATAGATATCAGTTTCAATTCAACATCCATCCAAGGATAATGAAACAATTCCAAATCAGGAAATAACATCATATTTCCAATTTAAACAACAATATCAACTGATATAATTATTGAAAATATCACACTTGTAACTGTATTCAATATTTCAAGTCATAATTTGTACATTTGCCAATCCAGCTGATTGGGTATAGTTTATACAAAGCATCCATACAACTCATGGACAGAAGAATATATTTTCTTCTTTCACAATTCCTCAAAGAGGAATAAAAGCAACAGTTACAATTTAATTTACATCTAATCAAGAGGCATCAGAAAACAGCCAAGTCTTCATTCTAATCAAATTCCATCTGCAAAATGAATTGCACGGGTCAGTTCAATGAACTGAGCACATTAAGCACTTATCCTTAAAATAAGATGCTTCAACTAACTGTTTCAATAAAAGAACCCTGCTTTTATGAAACAACAGCAAAACATCAATCTCGAAATAGGCACAAAAGAGAGATCAGCATAACCACTGAACTATCAGAAAAAATATCATCACAATCAGCCAAGGGACTGCTGTCCCGTTTCCACATAATCATTGCAAGTATCAATTTACAATATTTGTAAAGTTAGGAATACAAGTAGCTTGCTGCCTATATAGCATACAGTTATCCTTTCCACGCCTTTCATTAATAACAAATGCAAAGGATGAAACTAACTGAATATAAATCCATTACTTTCCTTTCCGTTCATGAAGCATGTTAAATTTAAAGCATTCAAGTACAAACAAGAAAGCGAACAGCAATGCATATAGTAGCTCCCATCTAAGCACTATAAAATTCATCATTCACGAATTCCAGATTTCCAACTGAATGAAAGAAGAAAGATCATTTTTCTAAAACATTCATTCATATCTCTATTTCCTTCCACATGACTGTCCTAACAGTGGAATCCAAACGAAAGATCAATTCAAAATAACAGTTCAGAGTGAAACTTACAAAATCCACTCGGAATTCACTTTCCGGCAGCAAGAATAATTTCATTTATTTCCAGTTCATATGAATGCCAAACAGGTTAGTAAGACATTATATACATCGTTGAGGCAAGCCATATCAACAATATGTTACATACTAGGTATTTACTATACTAGAAGGTTCCATACTTCTTTCACTGTATAGTTAACCAAACAACAGTTATTACAATCATGCAGTCAATAATTCACATAATTCATAATTCTATGAACTTATCCCGTTCAAATAACATATTATTCATTGCTGTTACCTACAGCAATCCATTATTCCAATGAATTCATCAGACAAAATCACAGGCAGGAAAAGAATTCATTCTTAAAGGATTTCACTATGAAACACCATTTGTTCAAAACGAAACAAACACCTCATCCGTGTTCATCTAGCAAGAAACAAGACAGCTCATTATAAGTTCAGATAACAGAACAGTCGTTCTTATTTCAAACTCTCAAGCCTGTACCGTTCATTCCAATACCACAAACAATCATATTCAATGTCCATCCTTATAAAAACCCGAACCATTTCTTTAATAATCTCAGTAAATAGCAAACTCAGAGAAGTCTTATCCCTTTTAGGCAAGAAAAGAAATGAACAAGCCAAAACATGTTGTTCTTTTCTTTCCCCAAGGCCATTCGTTTGCTTATAAAGAAATACAATTCTTATGCATAGATAATCAATCAAGTGGAAAGAGAAAGTCAATTATTTCCTTTTCAAGAAGACAGCATTTATTCAGTAGTGAGAACCACCTTATTCTTTCATACAAGTACCATGAAATCCACGAGATAACTTTAAGAAGGAAGAACATTATCCTATTTCACGAATACCCAACCGTACGCTTAGTCTACCAAGAAAAGGTACAGCAATGATATTAAACTTCCTAAACAGTTCAATTACCATTCCAGTGAACCCAAAAGCCACTTCCATCCAAAATCCCAAACACATACAGCAAACAAAAGGATCTATTTCCTTCAATGAAATTTCAGTATAGAAACAACGCCAAGCCGCTACACAGCCTTCACCATTTTATCTATCAAAAGTTCATGTAGACAAAAGACAATCACACAACAATAAAACAACTCACACTAACCTGTACAGTTCACTATTAAACATCTTACGGAAAAGAATCCGTTTTTCCATTACAACATCAACCACCAGCACGACAGGAGGGTAATTCATTTGAGAATTACAAAGACAGACAACTCAGCGGATCAAGAAAGTTTCATATTATTTCGAAAAAGTGACAGCAAAAGTCAACGGAACCCAATTCATAGAAATATAACACGACTGTATTTCCATTTCTACTCTTTTGTTTACATGCAAGGGCAGTTCCTAATACAACAGCAAGAAACGATTGCACTTAAAGAAACAATTTCACAAAGCCTGATTGCACAGCCATACCACATGTACAGAGAAAGAAAATGTCTATTTCATTCCACAATACAGTCAGCAACCAATACAGTAATTCATATTCCAACATGACTCGAGCAGCAACAAATCAAGGCCGAGCAACCAGAAGCAATTAGCTTATCATTTCCCAAAGAAAAGAAGCAAGAACCAACAAAATCCATTTCCAAATCAACTCAATAACAATCATGCAATCCCAACCCAAGAGCAGGGTTGTTTTAATGAAACATTTAATCAAAGCAAAGATTTTAAAGAGAAGGGCTTAACATGCCTGTATTCTCTTTTCCAGAGCTCGAAGAAAACGTTGTTTGCCGCGTTTTTCCTTCCACAAGCAACAGCACAAACTCTCCAACACTTCCTTCCTTCTTCAGGCTTAACAACAGCCTCCAAATCTCCACAAAAAATGTCAAATGCCAAGAGCTGGTTCGACCGAACCAGGTCAGAGAAACCAAATGCAGAGCAACTTTACAAAAGGCTCGAACCAACAAAAATGAAAATCAATTTTTCCTCATGCTGTTTCCAAGGCGAACTGGTCGCGAGGACCAAAAACCATTAATGCATTAAAGGCTTTGCCTTTTTCCTTACTTTCCACGCCACCGCCACTTGAGTTGGCGAGTTCTAAGTTTCAAATTTTCCATGCAAACTGAACTTGGCTCTATTTCAAAATAGATGCCTCTAAATTCCTTACCTGCCCCGCCAAAACTGGCGCCGTCCACGAAGGGACAGTTCATTTAATTCCAATGAATGCCTCCTTCCCATCCTTATCCCTTTCTTCCCAAGGGTCTGCGTACCCCTTAGTTTAGGATTAGTTTAGGTTACATAACTCATTCGACCTAGGTCTTAGTTAAACCTTAGGTTTTAGAATTTAGATTTATTTTCCCTTTTTTTTTTTTTGTAATTTAAAAATCCACTTAGGATAGTAGTGTAGGATGTATGTTAGGTCTTAGGGTTAGTTTAGGTTTAATTCACACTAACCACTAACACTAACAACTTCCTTCCAGCCCCTTACTAACATTCACGTTAACGCAGAGCAGGACGTTCCGTCCTTCAGATTACATGCCAAGGCCACCCGTGTCCAGGCGTTTCTCGCCCCACGAGGTCCCGAATTCGACAGTACAGGGTTCAAGAATCGAACCCCTGTCGTTGGCATTTTCGTGCTAGCTATTCACACCTGTAATCAGGCGCTGCACGCTCATAATAATCCTAGTCCAGTTCAAGTGTGAATTAACATAGAAAACACAAGAGGACCTCAGCATACTTGAATCAATGGAATTGATTCAGGGTATGCTGTCAATCAGCACAAGAGCAAGCAATTATACGACAATCTGTCGTCACATCAGCAAACACACAAGTACAATATTTGCTGTCCCATGCAATAAATCACAGTATGCAAGAATCCAAATTAGCAACACATTCTCTTAAGATCAAAACATATCTTAACATGTTTGCTTTCATTCCAAGAGCTATAACAGTATGTAAAACATTCACCAAGTTAACATACAAAATCAGAGTGTTACATTCTTCCCTCCTTAAAGAATCATCGTCCCGATGATCAGATTAACAAGTCAAGGAGTTCCTAGGACAAAGTTCAGTTATTGTCCTTCCTTCATAAGTTCATACCAAAAACAGATTCTCTCTTAAAAACAATGTTTTAAGACAACTGTACAGTAGACTAATAATTGTCTAAATTTGGTAGAATTTTCAGTTCTCTGAATTTCAAATTCAGTTAAACAGGTGTGGAAAAGTAGATCTCATTTCTTCGAGATTCTCCCAAGTTGCACTTTCTTCGCTGAACTGGTCCCACTGGACCTTACATTGGTTCACTTCGCGATTTCTCAAGTACAACTGGCGAGTTCCCAACACTCGAATGGGCTTAACCACGATTATTCCTGGGTCTTGGACCTGCAAGGAATTCCAATTTAGCACATGTGATAAATCTGTCACGTATTTCTTAAGCAAAGAAATATGAAAAACATCATGCATTTGAGACAAAGCAGGAGGTAATGCTAGACGATAAGCTACAGGGTTGATTATTTCAATAATTTCAAAAGGTCCCACGTAACGTGGCGACAACTTGGCAGCCTTGCCAAAAGTTATGGAGCTCTTTTTCGGCTTCACCCGAAGAAAGACCTTCTCTCCAAGTTTATAATGCCTGTCAACCCGCTTCAAGTCTGCATAGCTCTTCTGCCTATTGGCAGCCTCCTTTAGATGTTCCCGAATCATTTTGATTTGCTGTTCCATTTCCATAAGGATTTCTGGCCCAATTACCTCTCTGTCCTCAACGCTGTCCCAGCTGACAGGGGTTCTGCATTTTCTTCCATACAATGCTTCAAAGGGCGCCATTTTTAAAGAGGCATGATAGGTGTTATTGTAAGCAAATTCTACCAGCGGAAGGTATTCCTCCCATTTATACTGCTGGTCCATGCAATACATCCTTAGCATGTCCTCTAAAACTTGATTAACTCTCTCAGTCTGTCCATCCGTTTCTGGATGATATGCAGAACTGAAGTTTAATTTAGTTCCCAAGGCTGCATTAAGCGTTTGCCAAAACCTTGATGTCATCCTCGGATCTCTGTCCGATATGATTAATTCCGGTATTCCATGCAACCTGAAGATTTCATGCACGAATCTTCTTGCTAAAACTGGTGCATCGTCCTTCAAATTACCAGCAATGAAGTGTGCCACTTTGGTCAATTTGTCGACTACAACCAGGATAATGTCATGTTTATTTCTTGACATAGGCAATCCTTGAACGAAATCCATCGTTATCACTTGCCACTTGTACTGCGGAATGCTGTGGGGATACAATAATCCAGAAGGGTGCATATGTTCCGCTTTAACACGCTGACATTCCAAGCAGTGTGTTACAAACTCTACCACATCCTTTTTCATTCCCTTCCAAAAATATTGCTGCTTAAGATCAGCAAGCATTTTTGTAATGCCAGGGTGCCCAGAAAAAGGTGAATTATGGAATTCAGTTAGCAATTTCCCTCTTAAGTCATTTGCCACAGGTACATATACCCTGTTTTCGAACCTCAGAACTCCTTCGTTATCAAAACGAAATCCCTTATACCTGCTGTCCTGCGGGTCTGCAGCAAGTGCTGATTTGACTTGCTGGAAATAAGGATCCGATTCCAAGGCATCTTTTACCTCATCCTTAAATTGAGTTCTTAACGTTATAAGAGCAGAGATATGCTTCCTTCGACTCAGAGCATCTGCTACTCTATTTTCCTTGCCCTTAATGTAGCTTATATCAAAATCATACTGAGACAGAAATTCTAACCATCTTCGTTGCCTTGCATTCAGATTTGGCTGAGTAAAAATATACTTCAGCCCCAGATGGTCTGTTTTTAATTCAAAGGGCTTGCCAAGGAGGTAATGCCTCCATATTTGAAGCGCATGTACAATGGCAGCGAGCTCAAGATCGTGTGGAGCATAGTTCTGTTCATGTAACTTAAGCTTTCTGCTTTCATAAGCGATAACATGGTTATTCTGTAACAGAATACCTCCAAGGCCTTCTCCTGAGGCGTCCGTTACAACCATAAAATCTCCATTTGGATCAGGTACAGTCAAAATAGGTGCTGTAGTTAACTGCTCCTTTAACTTTTTAAAGGCAGATTCACATTTGTCTGTCCAGACAAATTTCTTTTCTTTCTTTTGCAACGAAGTGATTGGGGCAGCAATTTTTGAAAAGTCCTTAACGAACTTTCTATAATATCCAGCCAAGCCCATGAAGCTCCTCACTTCGTGCACATTCTTAGGCGCAGGCCACTCAGTTATAGCTGTGATCTTTGAAGGGTCAACAGCTATCCCGTCTTTGCTTATAACGTGTCCCAAATAATGCACCTCTGCATCATAAAAGGAACATTTGGACAGTTTGCCATACAACTTCCTCTTTCTTAAGATTTCCAGCACTATCCTGAGATGTTCTTGGTGCTCTTCGACATTTTTAGAGTATATAAGAATGTCGTCTAAGAATACAAGCACAAACTTGTCTAAGTATTCTTGAAAAATGTTATTCATTAGATTCATGAAGGCGGCAGGTGCATTAGTCAGCCCAAAAGGCAACACCGTGAACTCATAATGCCCATACCTCGTTCTAAAAGCTGTTTTATGAATATCTTCCTCTTTTATTCTCAGCTGATGGTACCCTGACCGCAGATCTATTTTTGAATAGACTGATGCTCCTCGCATCTGATCAAACAGATCATCGATTCTTGGAAGTGGGTATCGATTTTTAATGGTTGCCTTGTTCAGCATTCTGTAATCAATGCACAGCCTCAAGGTGCCATCCTTTTTCTTTACGAAAATTACCGGCGCTCCCCAAGGTGAGACGCTCGGTCTGATCAGCCCCTTAGTCAGAAGTTCTTGTAACTGAGCCTTCAGTTCTACCAGCTCAATGGTAGTCATTCTATAAGGTGCCTTAGATATGGGTTCCGTTCCTGGTTTGATCTCTATAGCGAAGTCAAACTCACGTTTGGGCGGAAGACCCGGCAATTCCTCCGGAAACACATCACGGAAATCCCTCAACAATGGATATCTTTCCATGAAATCATTATCTTCCTCTTCATTTTCTGTCATTTTTACCGCATACAAAGTGCAGCCTCTGTTTTTAGCCCTCTTTAGTTGCATAGCCGTCAGTTTCCTAACTGCAACTTCCCGTTTTACACCTTGAATGATTGCTGCTTTCTGCAGGTCATCAAGGCAACTGATTTGTTTTTCATAACAGTCAACCTTTGCCTTATGTTCAGCCAACCAGTTAACTCCAATAATGATATCATATGATCCTAGAGGAGTGACATACAAGTCAACTTCGGTGGAGAAACCAGGCAGGTCAAGAATTGCCCCAAAAAGGCACATTTCAACTGTATGGATAGCATTATTCCCATAATGCACTGTCCATGTTTTATCCATTCTTGCAGCCTTTCTTTTTAATTTCATAGCAAGTTCAGCAGAAATAAAACATTCTGTAGCTCCAGTATCAAAAAGTACAACTACAGGTTTACCGAATAACTTACCCGTAACTTCTATGGGCGTCACTTGCTTTTCAGCTTGTCTGTTAGACACTGCAGCATGTATCCTATGCTGCTGTCCGCGATCATCCTTCTTCAGAGGACAGTGATTCGCATAGTGGTCCTTTCCACAGTTGAAGCATCCTCCAGCTGGCCCTTTTCTAGGTTCAAATTTATTACCAGCCTTAAAGTTATCGTTCTGGCTTCCATAGGACTTCTGTCCAATGCCATTAACTTTTGGAAAGCTGTTCCGCACACTATTTACAGGTCTGTTCATCACAGGTTTCTTGTTGTTATCAACAACAATTTTATTTTTCACACCAAACCTTTTCCAAGGTCCCCTTTTTGGTGCAAGAGACGAAGAAAGATTGGGAATCTTCTTCCTTATCTCTTCCCTGTGAGCAGATATTGCTCTCAATTTCTGTTCCTGTCTGATTGCCTTTTCGACAACTCCATCCATGGTGGTTGGGCCGTGGACATCCACTTCGCCACCAATGATGGGATTCAATCCCATTATGAATTTCCGTATTCTGAACTTCTCGTCAGCTTGGTACTGCGGCACATACTTAAGGAGTTTAGTAAACCCTTCCCAGTATTCTGTCACCGACAGCCTTCCTTGCGACCAGTTCTGAAATTCAGTCATTTTCCTATCAAAATAGAGTTGAGGCAGCCATCTTTGCCTAAAATAACCCTTAAATTGATCCCAAGTTATGTCTGATTCGACAATATTCAGCTCAACCTTACGGTTGTCCCACCAGGATGATGCTTCATGAGAAAGCTGATATGCTCCCCATATCGCTTTAGTCTCTTCGGAGAAGTTTCTTATTGCAAAGTATTTCTCCATTTCACTGAGCCAGTTCTCAGCTCCGTCCCCAAGAGTTGTTCCATCAAACTTTGGAGGACTTATTCTCTTTATATCATTTGTAAGTTCAGCTGCTAATCTTGCCCTTTTATTTTCAGGGGGATTAGGAGCAATTACATTATTATCATCAACACCCGGATTCCCTCCGTTGATGTTGTCCACAGGAGGCAGCTGATCATTTATTTCAGCTTCATTCCCCTCCTCTTCATTGCCCATTGACTGTTGTTCCAATACAGTCAAACGATCCCTCGTATCAAGTAGGGCAGCAAGGATTTCATCCAGCTTTTGGGCAGTTGCTGCTTCTCCACCCTGCAACGGGTTATTCGCAGCATTCCCTCTTGTCCTGACCATTTTCTGTTCAATAAGAAAATGTAAACTTTATTAATAACGTGGACTCATTAGGTCCAAGAGCTGCAACCTTCAGCTCTGATACCAAGATGTAACATCCTCATTTTAAAACACCAGAACAAGGGAATTTTTTTTTTTTTTTTTTATATATAACGTTCTCTGTTATGAATTATAAAATTCAAACACACGTTCAAGATTTAATAATTGTTCTCTGCCCAAACAACACAGTTTGGATCATACAATTTCTTTTAAAAACGAATGTTCCCTGTTCACATATTTACAATATGGAACACACATTCAATGCCATTCAATCTTATAACAGATTCTATATGCTGCTGTAAATGACTCGATGAACTGCCGATCCTTCCATTTTCATGGCTCGGAGTTTCAACGATCCTTCATTTCATGACTCGGCAACAACCGATCCTTCATGTACATGACTCGGCAACAACCGATCCTTCATGTTTGTTTATGCATAGTATATTTTATATACTTGTTCTCATAACCTTCCCCGGTTATCGAAGTGATCCATTTAAGAAGCCTATCTGAATATCTGTTACTGATATTCATCTGACATCCTGCATCTTAAATTAAGTGATAAGGACAACGCAACCAGCAATTGCGATACTTTGGCCAAAGATTTTCACATGCTTTGCATGATCATATTCCTGGATGTGATACACATCTACGGAATACGTCCTTCACTTCACTTCACCTGTTATCTAGAATGGTCTTTCCTGGTTCCTACCAGTCCTCATCGTTTAAGTTCAGTTTTTAAATTTTCAATTCCAGCTAGTAATATGAACGGGTATAGGAAGGCACTCCTGGTAACTAAAGATACGCAGACATACGGTGTCGTTACCCCACGACTCCGTGTGTCTGATTATCTTTAGTATTCCGGAGTCACTCCGTATACCAGATCATACCCTATCTCCACCCCAGCTAAGATCTACACATTCAGCCTATGTATTCTAAATGTTTTAATTCGGGAGGGCATTGCTATATGTCAGCTGCAACATTGTGTCGTCATGAAGACCCCGTCTTCATGAAGACACCTTGCTGTAGCTGGCGTATGCCAATGTCCTGCAGAATCCTCCCATCGAGAATACACATCCTGCCCAAGTGACTTAGCCACGAGTTAATAGTTTAAGCAATTTTCAGCATCCACGCTGATCCCTTGATCCTCGTTTCCGTTGCAGTTGTATATAACTAAGAGGGACTAAACTGTCCATTAGTTTGCCAAGTATCGTCTCCTTCGTATCGAAGGGCTACATTTCCTTACTTGGTTCATTTCTTAATCATTGGATTAAGCAGCCCGTACCAACGGACGTAATAAGTTTAACCTATTAAACTTAGCCAAGATGTTTCCAACTGCAACTAATTTCAGAATATTAACTTATTAGACGTCATTCAAACGAGGTCTAATCTTCGAGAAATGAATTCATTTGTTCCCCTTAACATTATATAGTTAAGGATCATTAGTTATGGATATATGTATCCTATATCCTTTAATCTGAATTTTATCAAACGGGATCAATGATGGAGTTCGAAAACGAAGTTCGAATACTCCAAATTTAAATTGATATTCCTTAGCTCCTAAGCTAATCCTGAATACCCTCTGATTATGAAATCATATTCTTCTTAATCCTTTTTAATGTCAATTAAAAATTCATCTTTACCCAAGTATGAACTAATTGCATTGTTCAACTTAAAAGTTGTATTTAAGTAAGAATAGATATCAGTTTCAATTCAACATCCATCCAAGGATAATGAAACAATTCCAACTCAGGAAATAACATCATATTTCCAATTTAAACAACAATATCAACTGATATAATTATTGAAAATATCACACTTGTAACTGTATTCAATATTGTAAGTCATAATTTGTACATTTGCCAATCCAGCTGATTGGGTATAGTTTTTACAAAGCATCCATACAACTCAAGGTCAGAAGAATATATTTTCTTCTTTCACAATTCCTCAAGAGGAATAAAAGCAACAGTTACATTATAATTTACATCTAATCAAGAGGCATCAGAAGACAGCCACGTCTTCATTCTAATCAAATTCCATCTGCAAAATGAATTGCACGGGTCAGTTCAATGAACTGAGCACATTAAGCACTTATCCTTAAAATAAGATGCTTCAACTAACTGTTTCAATAAAAGAACCCTGCTTTTATGAAACGACAGCAAAACATCAATCTCAAAATAGGCACAAAGGAGAGATCAGCATAACAACTGAACTATCAGAAAAATATATCATCACAATCAGCCAAGGGACTGCTGTCCCGTTTCCACATAATCATTGCAAGTAGCAATTTACAATATTTGTAACGTTAGGAATACAAGTAGTTTGCTGCCTATATAGCATACAGTTATCCTTTCCACGCCTTTCATTAATAACAATGTAAAGGATGAAACTAACTGAATATAAATCCATTACTTTCCTTTCCGTTCATGAAGCATGTTAAATTTAAAGCATTCAAGTACAAACAAGAAAGCGAACAGCAATGCATATAGTAGCTCCCATCTAAGCACTATAAAAATTCATCATTCACGAATTCCAGATTTCTAACTGAATGAAAGGAAGAAAGATCATTTTTCTACAACATTCATTCATATCTCTATTTCTTTCCACATGACTGTCCTAACAGTGAAATCCATACGAAAGACAAATCAAAATAACAGTTCAGAGTGAAACTTACAAAATCCACTCGGAATTCACTTTCCGGGAGCATGAATAATTTCATAAATAATCAGCTTTAAACGAAGACAGGAAAGAATTCACCATTCATATCCATACTTCATTGGAATCAGACTCCTTTAAGGATCCAAAACATATTAGTACAACATTAGGTACATCCGAGATCAAACAATATAAGGTTACATACCATATAATTGCCATAATAAAGAAAATCGTATTTCTTTCGCTGCATACTTAAACAGAAACAGTATTTCAATCATGCAGTCAATTATTCACATAATGATCTAATTCTAGTAACGTTCCCCGTTCAGAATAACATTTATTCATCACTGTTACCTACAGCAATCCATTATTCTCATGACGATGAATTTCATCAGGATAAAACAGCAGGCAGGAAAAGAATTCATTCTCTTTAAATTCCACTATGAAACACCATTTGTTCAAGACGAAATCAAACACCTAATCCGTGTTCATCTCAAACAAGACAGCTCATTATAAGTATAACAGAACAGTCGTTCTTATTGAAAACAAACTCTCAAGGCCTGTACCGTTCATTCCAATACCCCAAACAACTCATATTCAACTGTCCATACTTCTATAAGATCAAACCCGAACCAGGTGTTAATTGCACGAGCTCAGTACAGCCAGAGCAAACTCAGAAAACAAATTAGATCCCAAATTTTTTTTTTGTATATAAAAATATAATCATTCTTTGCATAGAATTCAATCAAGTGGAAACTGTGTCAGCAGTTCGCATAAGAAGACCAACCAGCATTTATATAACACAGTGAAACCACCTTATTCTTTCAATCAGAAGAAATGAAATCCAGAGATAACTTTAAGAAGGAAAAACAGTTATCCTTTTTCCCTATTTCGCGAATACCCAATACGTATTCGCTTAGTTTCTACTCAAGAAAAGGTACACAATGACATTATTGCTTAAACTTCCTATGGTTCGAGTTCAATTACTCACAGTAAACCCGAATGCCACTTCCATCCAAAATCCCAAAACTGGAGAAGGGAAAGGATCTATATCCTTGAAACTTTCAATAAGAAACAATTTCAAACACTAATGCTTCTTTTATTTTAGTCCATCAGCAAAAGGACGTATAGTTTCAATGCCAAAAACAACTCAAGTAACCTGTACAGTTTACCTTCCATTCCACAAGAATAACCAATTAAAATTTCCATAAAATACCCATAACCAGCACCTCATGGAGGTAAATCCATTCGAGAAGAACAAAACAGTTTAACACATCAACGGAGAAACAATTTTCTTAACCTTTCCGAAAGAAAAGACAGCAAGGGTCGACAAACCCAATTCATAGAAATATACACGGCGGTATCTCCACTTCACTCTTTTGTTTACATGCAAGGACAGTTCTTAATATGACAGCAAGAAAAGATTATACTTAAAGAAACAATTTCACTATAAGGAGCGATTGCACAGCCTATTCCAATTTCGAGCAACATGAACAGTCAAGGGAATATCCATTTCAAACCATTTATACAGTCAACAACCAATACTGTAAATCATTTCCAACATGACTCGAGCAAGGACAGATCAAGGCCGAGCAACCAAAAGCAAATCTTTTTATCATTTTCCAAAGAAAAGGAGCAAGAACCAACAAAATCCATTTCCAAATCAACTCAACAACAATCAAGCAATCCCAACCCAAGAGCAGGGTTGTTTTAATGAAACATTTAATCAAAGCAAAGATTTTAAAGAGAAGGGCTTAACATGCCTGAAACCTCTTTTCCAGAGCTCGAAGAAAACGTTGTTTGCCGTGTTTTTCCTTCCACAGCGACAGCACAAACTCTCCAACACTTCCTTCCTTCTTCAGGCTTAACAACAGCCTCCAAATCTCCACAAAAATGTCAAATGCCAAGAGCTGATTCGACCAAACCAGACCAAGAAACCAAATGCAGAGCAACTTCACAAAAGGCTCGAACCAACAAAAATGAAAATCAATTTTTCCTCATGCTGTTTCCAAGGCGAACTGGTCGCGAGGATCAAAAACCATTAATGCATTAAAGGCTTTGCCTTTTTCCTCACTTTCCGCGCCACCGCCACTTGGGTTGGCGAGTTCTAAGTTTCAAATTTTCCAAGCAAACTGAACTTGGCTCTATTTCAAAATAGATGCCTCTAAATTCCTTACCTGCCCCGCCAAAACTGGCGCCGTCCACGAAGGGACAGTTCATTTAATTCCAATGAATGCCTCCTTCCCATCCTTATCCCTTTCTTCCCAAGGGTCTGCGTACCCCTTAGTTTAGGATTAGTTTAGGTTACATAACTCATTCGACCTAGGTCTTAGTTAAACCTTAGGTTTTAGAATTTAGATTTATTTTTTTCCCTCTTTTTTTTTTTTGTAATTTAAAAATCCACTTAGGATAGTAGTGTAGGATGTATGTTAGGTCTTAGGGTTAGTTTAGGTTTAATTCACACTAACCACTAACACTAACAACTTCCTTCCAGCCCCTTACTAACATTCACGTTAACGCAGAGCAGGACGTTCCGTCCTTCAGATTACAGGCCAAGGCCACCCGTGTCCAGGCGTTTCTCGCCCCACGAGGTCCCGAATTCGACAGTACAGGGTTCAAGAATCGAACCCCTGTCGTTGGCATTTTCGTGCTAGCTATTCACACCTGTAATCAGGCGCTGCACGCTCATAATAATCCTAGTCCAGTTCAAGTGTGAATTAACATAGAAAACACAAGAGGACCTCAGCATACTTGAATCAATGGAGTTGATTCAGGGTATGCTGTCAATCAGCACAAGAGCAAGCAATTATACGACAATCTGTCGTCACATCAGCAAACACACAAGTACAATATTTGCTGTCCCATGCAATAAATCACAGTATGCAAGAATCCAAATTAGCAACACATTCTCTTAAGATCAAGACGTATCTTAACATGTTTGCTTTCATTCCAAGAGCTATAACAGTATGTAAAACATTTACCAAGTTAACATACAAAAGAAGATCTAGTCAAGTTCGGAGTCTTCGGTCATCCAAGGGCCCTCAACAAAACTATGTCCACTCTGGACTATCAGATAGATCAGCTGGAATTTGTTTTAGAAAAGATAGACAAGGTAAAGGAAGAGGCCCTGGATGCAATGCATCAAATGGAGAAAATTGTCCTCGCCATGACTCCAGGGTTGCTCACTCCTTCCCTTACCTTGAGATCAGCTGATGACACTATCCGGATCTTCAAGGAGATAGCTTCTCAAGGGACAGGGCCAGAGGTCACATTCGACACTGAATCTATCAACAACCTACTAGCCTGTAGGGACTTCATCGGGTTCCTTATCGAGGCGGAGAAAGATTATTCCAAACTCCCGGAAAAGCTCATAGACGAGCGGGAGACTTGCAAAGCAATCAGTGAACGGCACAAGGATCCATCACAGGATCAATTTGGGCCAATGATCAGCAAGTTTTTGGAATACTGCGCTCAGTTCCACATATCATCACCTGAGCAGCATCAGAAACAGGCAACCCCTTTTCGGCTGCAGGATGATGATGATGAGTAGCTTCTTCTTCTTCTTCTTCTTCTTCTTCTCTCTATTCTCCGACTTTCTTTTTGAAATGTCTAAAATGTGTTGGCACAAATGATGACATCATCCATGTTGCATCATGTGATGATGTCATCCATCAAAGTTGTCAAAGTCAACATGACTTTTAGATATTTTGTAAATATCTTTGTAAATAAGTGGTTGGCTCCATTTTGCCTTCTCTCTCCCTCATTTTCTATAAATATGAGAATACTTGTTGTATTCAAGAGTGAACATTTTTTAGATAGAAATAGAAGTGAGGAGAGAAAGACTTTGAGCTTTCTTGTAACAGAAGAGAACAGTAATACAATTATTCAGACTTTGTGCTCAATAGCTGTGTTATACATTAGATCTTTCTTACGTTAGATTTGTATGTGTTTAATCTGTTAGATTCATATCTACTTTTCCGTCATTTGTTTATCAGTATTGCTTTGTTTATTTATGCAAGTAGGTTTGGCTCTGTTTACTACCAAACTAAAAACATAAATCTTATGACCTTTCTGCTTTGGAATTCATTTCTTTTCTCCCTTCGGATCTGTTCTTTCTCTTCTCCCTCTTTCATTCCTTTCTTTTCGCAGCCTGGAACACTCTACTGGGATGAGATCCCAACCCCTAAAGGCAGAATCTGTGAGACTTGCATAGGTTCCTGCTAGTAGAAATAGCAATAAACCAGTTTCGCTTTGCTATCTCAAAGAGGGGCTAAGCCCTGCACATTGTTGGCTCGTCTGTCCATAGATCTGTCCACGCGACAGATTTTCGGACCAACAGTTTTTGGCGACTCCACTGGGGATCGAATAGATCTGTCAGATCTATGGTGGTGATATAATATAAAATCAGAAAAATATAAGAAAATCGCTGCCAGTTTGCAAATCTGAACTTTTGTTGAAAATCCAAAAAATTTGCAAAAGTGCCCGAAATTGAAAATTTTCTTCTGAAATCCATAGATCGGGCCTAGTTACAGATCTTTAGTTCGCTGAGTTTTTATCAAAGTTAACATTTTTCCGTAGATCTGAGTTTTTGACTGTTTTCTAAAAAGGTTTGAAACCCTCTAAAAAGTAAAGATCAGATCTGAAAATCAGCCTGCTATTCTTCCCTGCCATCTTATCCTCGCTACTATTTGTCATTAACCGCAATCGGTTTTTCGAAGAGGATAGTTTCTAAATATCTAGAAAAGTGCATGCTGCTGGTTTTTGTCAGAAAAACCAGAAAATTAGCAAGTACACCCAAAAATAAAGTTTAAATCTGCGCCATAATATCGCAGATTTGGAAGGTATGCTGGCAAGTGAACCTTTTACGCGCAGCAGGAGAGCCCGTGGAGAAGTTGATCCTACTTTCGATCTTCTTCAAAGGCACAATTTCAACGTAACACCGGCACGTTTTTCAGCGTTAAGCTCGGCTAGCCGGTCATCCAGGAGTGTCTCACCTCCACGAAGAAAAAATCTTTTACAAGGAGCATCTACATCCCTCTGTAGTGCCTTGCTGCTCAGTGGAACCACCCTCCCAGCTCGTGTGCTTTTTCCAGCCTTTCAAATGGCGGTACCATGGGGAAATGCTATGGGTCCTCTCGCACTGCCACATCCAGTTCACGCGCTCCCTCACGGGAACCGAAAGAATTTTCCTAAATTCAACGGGAGTGGAAATCAAAGCACGGATTCCCACATATCTGCTTTCATTATGTCATGCAGTATTTTGGACGTGACTCACGAAGATGTGTCGGTTCGCCTTTTTCTGGAAACTCTACAAGGGCCCGCAGCCGAATGGTTTCAGCATTTGCCAGCTGTATCTATCACCAGTTGGGCAACCTTGCAGGAAGCTTTTGAAGACAGATACAATCCTTCAGAAGATGCATTTGCATTGCTATCACGGATCACTCACCTGAAGAAAGAAGCCAATGAGACTATGCGCGATTTCGTCACCCGGTTCAATGCATTAATCAACCGTGTCCCTACTACCATGCTTCCAACACCGGAGAATCAGAAGTGTTTCATCGTGAACGCCATGAGCTCAAAAGTCAGCTTCTTGCTCCTTCAAGAGCGAGTAGCTACCCTGCCGCTCGCTCAGGCTGCTGCCATTCGGATAGAAGTCAATTTGATAATATCTGGCGAGTTGAGAAAGGAATCATCAAAGTCCAAATCTTCAGATCCCTCACCTACTACTTCGTCTGATCCGGCATTCCAAAAGATGGCGAATGATCTGCTCGCATTGAAAAAGCAGTTGGCCCAGGCTCCTAGTTCTTCATACCGAGACGTTCCACAAAGGAGTTTCGTTCCCAACAATGTTTCACAAAGACCGCGTCTACCTGCAACTGCTCCACAGTTGGCGCTTGAAGCTCCTCCGGTCAATGCTTTGGCCAAAATTGAAGAGGAAGAGCAGTACTATGAAGAATCTTCGCCTCAAGACGAAGATGATCAAGATGTCGGTGAGCCGACTGGCGACTCTACTATTGGATACATGGAATTTGATGAGGATGAATCTGATGAAGAAGAGAGTACTCAGGGCTATGCAAGCGGACAATCATACGTTGTTTTTACCCGCTCACAAGGAAAGGAAGCGGAGGTTGCTGCCCATGCGCAGAAAGAGAAGGCCGTGTCAAATGCGCCTCCAACCATTGTTAAAAGAGGTAATCCCCTTCCTACTCAACTCCCTGCTAAGACTTTTCCAAAGAAGTCTTTTCCGCCCATCTCTCCTCCAAATCAGCCCCCTCATATTCCTATCAAGATCAGTAACCCTGTTCCACCATCGCGAAGTGAAGGACTCATTCCCTCACCAACGCAACCCTTGGCCGCATTTGATATTATAGATCACGCTAAGAAGACCAAGATCCAAATGTCTGAAGCTGAGTACCTTCAGTCAAACCCCAAACAGCTTGTAAGATTAACTAAATATATTCAGAGTCAAGCTGTTACGTCTAAACAGGTTTCCCCAAAAGGAATCCTTTCCACTCCTCCTGAATCCCAAATAAATGTTGCTTCAACATCTGCATCAGGCAAGATAGAGCCTTTCTATCTCTCTCTCCTAATCAATGGGCACAAGTTGAGTAACTGCATAATTGATTCCGGAGCTTCCGATAACGTCATGCCGGCGAAAGTCGCCCATGCTTTAGGCCTCACTCTTACCAAACCTTTCGGCAGATGTTACTCCTTGGAGACCAAGCAAGTGCCATTGATTGGCCAAATCAAAGACGCGCAATTTGCGTTCGCAGCATTCCCTGAAAAGAGGGTAAAGATGACCGTTCTCGTTGCTGACATTCCAGCAGCCTATGGAATTCTGCTAGGAAGGAGTTTCTGCAGCGAAGTTGGCAGAGAAATTCACATGGACTGGTCTAAAGCTAGAATACCCGTCAAAGGTGTGATGCAGACTTTAGAACCAGAATCGCAAAAGAAGTACTTGGTTACTAGCTCTGAGGACCCCAAAGCCCAAATCCTTTTTGAATCATCAGGGATGGGGAACTACTTCTTATCTACCGAGACGGGTACAAAGGGCGTTTTTGTTCAAGAAAAGGATCTTAATGAGATCTGGACCTTGCAATTTGATGGCAGTTGCACGACTAGTGGATGTGGCGCCGGAATCGTGCTAATATCTCCCGAAGAGGAGGTAATTCCTCTTTCTTTCAAGTTGCAATTTTTCAATACTAACAATACTGCTGAGTATGAATCTCTGTTACTTGGTATGCAAGCCGCAAAGGAAAGGGGAATTAAAAATTTAAAGGTACAAGGTGATGCTGAGCTAGTTGTAAATCAGGTCAAAAGGATTTACCAAGTGAAAAATGAAAGGCTCAGGCACTACCACAACGCAGTATGGGACAACATCGAAGAATTTGATGCTTTTTCAATAGGAGCAATTCCAAGAGCTCAAAATGACATGGCCGATTCATTGGCCGTTTCAGCATCTCTCATGCTCCCACACCCGGGTTTGAAAACGAACAAATACACCATTGAGGTGGTTTTCTGCCCGAGCGTACCAGACAACTCTCAGCATTGGCAAGTATTCAACGATGATAATCAACTCATTGCCTTTCTGGAAAAATCAGAAAATTTTGACGAGTTGTATTTCGAAGGATCCACCTCTACATGCCGTGAATCAATCAACAGTCAAAACCACGAAACAGAAGGAGAACGACGGCATATGTCAGCTCAAAGGGAATAAAATTCCAAAGGGCCTGGTTTCTCTGGAGCGCCTGTTTGACAGGCATGACCGTTTTGTGAAAAAGAAGAGGCGAGATGATCCTGACTCATCTCCAGAGACAGAACCAGTCAATATAGGTTCGGAGGCACACCCGCGATTTGTAAACATTGGAAAATGTTGCACACCTGAAGAGAAGCGGAAATTTGTCAAGTTGCTGAAGAAATATATGGATGTATTGGCATGGTCCTATGCCGATTTAAAGTCCTTCAAGCCAAAGGACGTTCAGCACACATATTCCCTTGAAAGACGATGTCAAAGCCTTCCGCCAGAAGCAAAGGCACTATAATCCGAAGATTTCGGGCACCATCCAGGCTGAAATTCAGAAGATGCTGGATGCGAGAATCATCTTCCCTATCCATCACAGCACTTGGGTAGCCAATATTGTGCCAGTGCACAAGAAAAACGGCGAGATACGCATATGCGTAGACTTCTCGAAACTTGAATCAAGCTTCGCTGAAAGACAACTACCCTCTTCCGATAATGGATCAAGTTCTGCAAGCAGTAACTGGATCAGAAATGCTGTCTATGCTTGATGGTTTTTCAGGCTACAATCAGATTGAAGTCTCGCCTGAAGATCAATTCAAAACAGCATTCACTACTCCCTGGGGTACATTTGCCTACAGCAGGATGCCTTTTGGCCTGACTAATGCTGGTGCTACTTTTCAACGGGCCATGGACTTCGCATTTAAAGGTATGATGGGAAAAGTCATTGTAGTTTATCTAGATGACTTAACCGTGTTCTCTAAACAACGAAGTGATCATTGTGATCACTTAGAGCAAGTACTGGCCAGGTGCCGAGAACATGGAATTTCCCTAAATCCCAAAAAGTCTGTTTTTGGGGTTACGGAAGGGAAATTGCTAGGCCATGTGGTTAGCAAAGAAGGAACGAAGATAGATATTGAAAGGGTTAAGGCTATTCAGAGCCTTACTCTGCCTACAAGCAAGACTGGTGTTCATTCTTTCTTCGGAAAGGTGAACTTTCTCAGGTGTTTTGTTCCTGATTTTGCTGAAAAGACCCGCCACATACTGAACATGATGAAAGGATCACCCACTTTCAGATGGAGTGAAGAAGGGAAAAGGTCATTTGAAGAAATAAAAACTTCTGTTGCCCATGCACCGGTCCTGGTATGTCTGGATTTCTCCAAGAACTTCATTATGTATAGTTACGCCTCCGAACATACTGTGTCTGCAATCCTAATGCAAAAGAACTCAGAGGATATTGAATCTCCAATCGCATTCATGAGTTCTCCTCTCAAGCCTCACGAACTGAAAATGACTCAGCTGGAAAAGCATGCCTTTGCCGTTGTCAAAGCAGTGAAGAATTTCAGGTATTACATTCTGAACTCGCATACGGTAGTGCTGGTCCCTGACACGGCGCAGTGAAATCAATTCTAACTCAGCAGGAGTTAGGAAGTTTGAGAGGGAATTGGATCGCAAAGGTCCAGGAATATGACCTGGATATTAAACCAACCAAGCTGGTGAGGGGTAAAGGCCTGTGTTAGCTGATGGCTGAAAATGAAAATTTAGAAGGTCCTAAAGGAAAAGAAGATTGTGCCAACGAAGAGCAAAGCCCTCTAGAGGAGCCTGATTCTCTGCCTCTAGTTCTGTTTGTTGCAACTAGTGACGAGTGGTACTCCGACATTGCTTTCTTCCTTACCTACGGCGAATGCCCAATGCACCTAACTGCAAAGGAGAAGCGCACTATAAAGCTCAGAGAAGCTAAATATGTCATCTGGGATGACGGTTTATATAAGCGCGGGATAGACGGTGTCTTCCTGCGATGTGTTGACAAGCCCCAACAAGTAAAACTGCTGGAAAGTTTTCACAATTCAGCCTGTGGAGGCCATTTTTCTTCTTCCGTGACAGCACACAAGATCATTCGAGCCAGGTACTATTGGCCAACGCTCTTTCAAGATGCGGCTACCTGGGTGGCAAAGTGTGAACCCTGTCAGCAATTTGTCGGCAGGCCCAAGTTGGCTGCCCTTCCCCTAAGGCCGGTCATCATCAATGAACCATTCAGGAAATGGGGAATTGATTTTATTGGCGCACTCAATCCTCAATCGAGTGCTGGACATAGCTATGTCCTTACAGCAACGGATTACTTCACCAAGTGGGTGGAAGCCATACCTGTCAAGCATGCCACTTCTGAGGTGGTTTGCAGTTTTATCAAAGAAAATATCATTGTCAGGTTCGGCGTTCCAAACAAAATCGTTGCTGATAATGCTTCTAACTTCTCCTCGCGGGAAGTTATTAGTTTTTGCTATGAATATGGAATAACTTTAGCACATGCCTCGGATTATTACCCTCAGGGAAATGGTCAGGCGGAATCCAGTAATAAGAACTTGGTGACCATCATACGGAAATTAGTAGATGAGAATCAGCGGATGTGGCACAAGTCTTTGTACGACGCTTTGTGGGCGGATCGCATTACCCCCAAGAGATCTCTCGGCATGTCACCTTTTCAAGTGTTATATGGCACTGATGCCGAACTTCCCATTTCTGCTGAACTTCCTGCTCTACGCTTGGCACAAGTAATTGAAGATGAAAATTTCCAGAATTCTCTAGAAAAGAGAATTATGTATCTTGCGGAACTTGAAGAAAAGAGAGTAAGAGTGGTCGACAGGATCACTGAACATCAGAATCAAGTAAAGAGACTTTTTGATAAGAAGGCCAAGCAGAGAAATTTTCAAGTGGGAGATCTTGTCCTCTTATGGGACAAGCGAAGAGAGCCAAAGGGCATGCACGGAAAATTTGATTCCCTATGGAGAGGGCCCTTCAAAATCAAGCAACTCAATGGAGAGAATAGTTTCTATCTCTCGTATCTGGATGGAGCTGAACTCCCGCTTCCCTATAGCGGGCAACATCTCAAGATCTTCAGGAAGTAGAGCTTGCTCTCTTCTTTGTACAGTTTACTTTCGTCGTGTGTCTGCTTTCGTCATGTGTTTTCTTTGATCGTGTGTTTTCTTTTTTCGTGTGTTTCTTTCGTTCTCCCTCCGGTCCCCCTTGTTTTTGACTCTGTTACCCAATGGATAGGCACATGTGAACTGGGATTCTCTACCCCCGAGTTCGCTTAGGAGTAGTCCCCAGAAGGAGCCAGCTGTTATCCCGTAAAATTGACAAGGGCAATTTTACCGATAACCATACGGAAAATTTTGTTTCGATCCCTTGTTAGGGATCCCCCGCGTTCGAAACGTCGTAAAGTCCCTTCCCGGGAAATCTAGTTTTCGAACTTAGTCTTTTTGAGCCTTTTTTGGTTGGGCGCATGGATTTGCCTTGTAACACCAAGTTTTGATGCGCCCCCTTAAAAGCCTTTGGCGCATGATTTTCCATGTTAACACATCTTTCAGTGCGCCAAAGGGCGCATATAATCTATGTGTTACACCAAGTTTTGGTGCGCCAAAGGGCGCACATAACTTCATGTCGACAATGCATACGGTGCGCCAAAGGCGCGCTCATTCTTCTGTTGTCGAATACTTCCGTGCGCCAAAGGGCGCACACTTTCCCCTGTCGACAGCAGTTTTCATGCGCCATTTCAAAAGTGGTTGGCGCATTGATGACAAGTTTTTCTATAAATATCAGTGCGCGCCCAATGTCATTTTCATTCCTTTTTGTCAAGGCACGTGATTGCTCTGGATTTGTCAGCTCTGCTCTGTCGTTGTCATCGCCCTGTGGACCCGCTCTCTTCAATTTTTGAATATATATTCGAGGTAAGAGGTTCTCCCTTTCTTTTTCATTGTGTGCTTTTGTGTTGGTCTAGGCGTGTTCTTGGTCGGGGTTTTGGTTTGCTGGCCAGTTTTAAATGGAGATATGATTAAGCTAGTTTTTCCCCCGCTGTGCTATTCCATCACGTTTTCTTCTTTTCCTCCTCCTCTCCCTCCCTCTTTCCAGATCTGCTGGAAGGGGAGCTGTTTTGAAAGGGCTTGGTCTGCAAAACCTTTTTGTAAAAAACCTTATGTGACCAAGCTATCTTTTGAAGTGGAAGAAAAGAATGAAAGAGATTTGAGCAGTTAGTGTAGTTCCATGGCGCACTGGCGCATTTTGTTGCAACAAAAACAGTTGCGCCCCTCGGTGCACTTACCCGCCATGTTACATGACCAAAACCCGCGCCAATGGCGCACCCTCTTGTCATGCTGCATCTAGAACTCATGCGCCCTCAATGGCGCGCCCTTTTTGCATGCTACAAGTCTAAATCCCGCGCCTCCTTAAAAGCCTTTGACGCACCCTTTATCCATGCTGCATAATGTTTCCATGCGCCAAAGGGCGCACCCAGCTTTCATGCAACACAAGCCTTATTCGCGCGAGTATAAAGTTAGAAAGGCGCGGGCGCACCCTCCATTGCAGTAACATAATGTTGTGTAAAACCTTCATGCGCCGCGCCAAAGCCTTTGGCGCACCATTTGTTAATGTTACACAATCTTCCCATGCGCCAAAAGGCGCACCGAACCCCAATGTAACACGCATTTCCTGTGCGCCCTGCTATAAAATGCAACCTGCTTCATCCATGCGCCATGCGCCTTTGGCGCCAGTATAACCTCTGCAACATTCCTTTTCTGTGCGCCTTATCTATTTGGCCTGCCAGTTGCATTTTTCCTGCGCCCTGAGCCTTAAAATCTCTAACTCTTTCTTCTGCTAGCTTTCCAATGGAAGATCAAATGACTAATTCAACCTTTTTGGATTGGGTCTCACTTCTTCTTCGTGCAGATCAGCAACTGAGTTCGAAAGAACACATGTCTACGTCAAGCAAGAAGCCCACCAAACCAAGAGGAAAAGCTAAGCTGACAGAAGAAGAGATGAAATACAAATATCAGAGGGTCAGGATGCCCGAATCACAGGCTGAGTGCAGTATGGATGTCAGAGACTCTGAATTGGGTCACATTGACATGGATGAGTTCTGGGTTAGGACTCAAAAAGTTACAAGAAGTCCATGGATGGACAAGTTAATAGGCAGTGCCCTGCACTTCGCCGGAGGAATCCCCGTCAGCGCTGTAAACAACGAATTCATGATGGTGATTGTGCAATGTTACAACAAGGACACAAGATGTGTCGAGAACAGTAAGGGCGAGGCAGTCATAAACCTCACTGCCCGTCACTTTGAGTTGATACTTGGCATCCCTCATCACCGGAACTACGTGGCTGTTAGCCAACGAGAATGCATCAAGGCCTGGGAAGACAACGAAGACCAGTGCATGCAGTTGATGAATGAGGTCTACCTAAAGAATAAGAAGGTGGTGACCCGGTGGCCTCAGACTATCCACCGAAGTGATTTCTCAGAGGAACTCAGTGATACTATCACTTTCCTGAGCAGAGTCTTCGGGCTTTCAGATGCCCACTATTTCCATAAGTGGATGCTGCGGTACCTGGAGACAATGAATAAGAATTTGCCCGATCAGCGCTTTTGCTGGGGTGAAATAATCAGCAGCACCATCTCTGAGCAGCTACAACAGTTCGCCACAACAGGAGTGTTCCATATGAACTCCTATGTAGTCTATGCTGCAGCGTCAGCAAGGGATTATCCGGAGCTGAACCGAAGTGTTGTATGGCCTCAGGCCAAGATATTTGATTACTATCCAGAGCTGAGGCTGGAGAATAGCATCCAACATTTCACAAAAGTTAACGATGCATTCTTCTATCATGTCATCTGCCTACTGAGGCCAAACATGACTCATAGCCGGACGACCAAGAACATAGTGGCAGTCACAGAGAAATGGGGGGCCCTGTTCACCCAATTTCCCACGTTCACCTATCTAAGGGCTGCCAACTTTTTGGGAGAGCCAACCAGGCTACCAAGGTATGCTGGGCCTAAGCTGATTCTACTAGAACTATCAAGACAGCTGGTCACATACCATGAGAAGTGCCTCAAAAGAAAGAAGGGTGGAACTCCTTTCCCCCTCAAAGTGGGCCGATACACATGCTCCACCCACCATAAGGCGAAGGAAATGTTTGCAGAGCTGGAGCTACTCAAATTGAAGCATGACTTCCCAGCCAGGCCTACCTTCGACCCAAGAAGCTGCCTGCTAAAAGCGAAGCTCTATCCGATCCATGTCCCTCAAATTGAGGATATTTACATTGACGTTCTCCATGAGGTGGAACTCAGAAGAAAGGATCATTCACGCTTAGCATTGGAGGAAATCATCCAATACGGAGTGGCCATTGTCCCCGAAGGCTTCCAGACTACGGAAGATGAAGTAGATAAGGTGTATAATGACACAGATGGGGACAATTGGCCCTTCCCGGCCATTGACAGAAACAAGGCTCCTCAAACAATTGAGGAGAGGGTCAAGGAGACTATGCGAAGAACAGAGCATTGGTACCGCATGAACGGACTAATCTACCTCGGGGTAGATTTCACAACTTCCCCTTTGGGCAACGCACCTCCAAGGTCAAAGAAGCAGCTGAAAGGCAAAGGTGCAGAAGGTGAACCTAGCACCATTCAGGAGGAAGCCCCTGAAAGTCCTCTTCCCTCAGAGCCAGAACAAGTCATAACTCTTGATGAGGAATTGACAGAGGATAGTCCTATACGCCCATCCACCCAGGATGTCGGCGTCGCTACAACTTCAGAGGTCCCTTCTATCCCTTCTTCTTCTCTTCCTTCCCCTCCTCGAGTGACTCAAACGACCATCCCTTTGGTCGTGTCCTCTGCCCCTTCTTCTACCCTTTCCCCTGCTTCTTCATCTATCTTCTCCTCCCTCGCTGATTTGTCTTCCTCTATTTCTTCCCTCATCTCCGAGCTCCCTTCCCTTCCTATGTCTTCTGCAGTTGCGGTTCCCCTTCCTCCCGTGGACATTTCTTCGGCTATTCTTTCCATGCCGCCGCCGCGTGTCTCCACGTTTTTCCCCTCTTCTACCGTTGCTGCCTCCCCCTCTGTCTCTGGTCCTTCTTCTATAGGACCAGCTTGGATCTCTCAGCAGCTGAGCCAACAAAAGAGGAAAGTCCCCATCGCTCCGATGGACTTTTCGGTCATTCCGGCTAAAGGAGCAAAGAAGCACAAGCCGGTTACACGCTTCTCAAAGAGCGCTGCAGGTGAGAGAGTCATGGAAATAGCGTACCCCAACCCCCTCAAAGAGAAAGAAGATCTGTCTCTGACAGATTTCACCGTGACCCAAGTCACAATGGGGACATCCTCAGAAAGTCTCCAGGGAGAAGCTCTTTCCGCAGTTGATGCACTCTGCAAAAAGCTTCAGGAAACGAAAGAGGAGAAAAGGCTACTGAAGGAGCAGAACAAGTACCTGCTTCAAGCCTTACAGAAGATGGGGAGTGCACCTCCCACAACTGCCGCCGAGACTCCTGAGCTGCTCAGTCAGGAGAAGATCAATGAGTATTCAAAGATCGGCGAGCAGGGTATGGCTGTTTCTGCTTGGAGGAGCCAGATCCTCAAGGATAGTGAAAGAGTAATCGCCGAGTATATCAGTTTATATCTAAACATCGAGAAGGCGAATAAGGAACTCCAAGCATTAGCAGGTCCGATATCAGAAGAGTTAGAACATGCTAGACTCCAGCACGAGACCTTCCAACAAATGTTCGACTGTTCAGTCGAAGATCTGGTCAAGTTCGGAGTCTTCGGTCATCCAAGGGCCCTCAACAAAACTATGTCCACTCTGGACTATCAGATAGATCAGCTGGAATTTGTTTTAGAAAAGATAGACAAGGTAAAGGAAGAGGCCCTGGATGCAATGCACCAAATGGAGAAAATTGTCCTCGCCATGACTCCAGGGTTGCTCACTCCTTCCCTTACCTTGAGATCAGCTGATGACACTATCCGAATCTTCAAGGAGATAGCTTCTCAAGGGACAGGGCCAGAGGTCATGTTCGACACTGAATCTATCAACAACCTACTGGCCTGTAGAGACTTCATCGGGTTCCTTATCGAGGCGGAGAAAGATTATTCCAAACTCCCGGAAAAGCTCATAGACGAGCGGGAGACTTGCGAAGCAATCAGTGAACGGCACAAGGATCCATCACAGGATCAATTTGGGCCAATGATCAGCAAGTTTTTGGAATACTGCGCTCAGTTCCACATATCATCACCTGAGCAGCATCAGAAACAGGCAACCCCTTTTCGGCCGCAGGATGATGATGATGAGTAGCTTCTTCTTCTTCTTCTTCTTCTCTCTATTCTCCGACTTTCTTTTCGAAATGTCTAAAATGTGTTGGCACAAATGATGACATCATCCATGTTGCATCATGGGATGATGTCATCCACCAAGTTGTCAAAGTCAACATGACTTTTAGATATTTTGTAAATATCTTTGTAAATAAGTGGTTGGCTCCATTTTGCCTTCTCTCTCCCTCATTTTCTATAAATATGAGAATACTTGTTGTATTCGAAGGTGAACATTTTTTTTTAGATAGAAATAGAAGTGAGGAGAGAAAGACTTTGAGCTTTCTTGTAACAGAAAAGAACAAGTAATACAATTATTCAGACTTTGTGCTCAATAGCTGTGTTATACATTAGATCTTTCTTACGTTAGATCTGTATGTGTTTAATCTGTTGGATTCATATCTACTTTTCCGTCATTTGTTTATCAGTATTGCTTTGTTTATTTATGCAAGTAGGTTTGGCTCTGTTTACTACCAAACTAAAAACATAAATCTTCTGACCTTTCTGCTTTGGAATTCATTTCTTTTCTCCCTTCGGATCTGTTCTTTCTCTTCTCCCTCTTTCATTCCTTTCTTTTCGCAGCCTGGAACACTCTACTGGGATGAGATCCCAACCCCCGAAGGCAGAATCTGTGAGACTTGCATAGGTTCCTGCTAGTAGAAATAGCAATAAACCAGTTTCGCTTTGCTGTCTCAAAGAGGGGCTAAGCCCTGCAACACTGTTGGCTCGTCTATCCATAGATCTGTCCGCGCGACAGATTTTTGGACCAACACTACAAGAATATTGTGTCTATTATTATGTTCTTGCAGGAATTCACAACATTGTGTATGCTTGGAATATTGTTGTGAATGCATTTTTGCTAGATTATGGTGAACTGTCATCACCTCTTCTAGTGTGCACTTTCCCTCTGTATTTCACACATTTGGAGATTACTCTCACACCCCTCCTTTTCTGGTGTATCACCACTTTAGTGTAGGCTTTCATTTTATGTACTCTCTCTCCCTGGTCCCTTGGAAATTTAGATTAGAACAGTTAGCTTATCCTGCATTAGAGTAGATTTTGGCAGGTAGTTTAGGAGCAAGAACCAGCTTTCTCTGGAGGTCTGTCTCAAGTAGCAAGTCCCACAACTTGGAGATAGTACCCATGTTATCCAATCACACTGTGAGTTCAAATACATGCACAGGGGTCCTGTGATTCGGTGATAACAGTTCTAGCACACGTGGTGGGACCTTAGAGGTCTTTAATTTTATTGCAACAAGATTGATGTGCACTTGTTGTAAGTTCCAACTTTGAAGGAGCTTTAAAATCGGACATCTGACGACTCAAAAAGAGGAATAATCCACTGGTTTCTGTAGTCCAAGCATGACAAATTTATGAGAAGAATACAGACTAGGTCAGGAACTAGGGAGGAAGGATTGTTTGTTTATCTGCATCTATCTCCAGGCAGAGAAAGAAGGGGAAGGACAGAGCTCAAAGATCTGCGTCTCCACCTAATAGAACTTTGTCTACACCTCCACCTGGTAGACCTTTTCTTGCATCAACAAGGGTTCTCAGGCCAATCAGAAATGGCACAACCAGCTAAATCCCTTTGTCAATTTCACTGGCAGCAGCCCACTTGCCCTCAATGCACAAAATCCAGTTCCAATTGTAGCATTGAAGAACATTCCATTTTTCACTGGAGAAAATCATACCACTCCTGGTGATCATGTCAAAGACATTGCTAACGTCTGTGCAATCCATGAGATAAATGAAATGGATGTGGCTGTCAAATTGCTGGCATCATCGTTCAAAGGGAAGGAATTGCAATGGTTTAGGAGCCTTGAAGCTGGTTCTATCATGAATTGGAATCAGTTATGCATAGTTCTCCATGAGCAGTTTGGAGAAAAGGGAGACAATTTGTCTCTACTGGAACAATTGACAACTATCAAGAGAGCTCCCAATGAGCAGCTGACTGACTTCAACTTCAGATTTCAAAGGTCTTGGGATAGAATTCCAGTGGCAGTCAGGCCAACAGCAGAAGGTGCTTTTCTATACTATCTTAAAGCTTTGAATTCTAATATTTCTATGTTAATTCAATCTATGGGAGGCACAACCTTACCTGCTGCTTATAGCATTGCCATTAGGGCTGAAAACTGTCTTATTCAAGCTGGTAAACTGGCTCCTAGGCCTCCCATGCCCTTGTATCCAAATTTAGAAAATCCAAGCACTAGTCAAGCACCCACTTTGGCTCCTATTCCCACTCCTAGAAATCAAAGTTCAAATGAGACTTCTACTTCATCTTCTAGTGCTTCAAATGAACTCCAAGAGGTCATGAAACAATTGCAAAACCTAGGAAATGAGCTGGTTACTATTAAAAGACAACAAGCTCAAAGTACTAGACCGTATCAAGCCTCAAGCGCAGTACCAGGCTAGGCCCCCATACCAACCAAAATAGGCCACCAATCTCAGGCTGCAAATCAAAATCAGAATCAAGCAAGGCCTCCTGCCAATAGACCATTTCAGCCCTATAATCCCAATGTTGCATCCACATCTAAAGCTTTGGTGCCGGTGCAAAATAACATGGCTCAAGAGTATGATTGGTGTTTCCCGTGCAGTGAGCCTCATAACCAATCAATGTGCTTCAATGGTGCTTTGAATCAAGCCCTGATGGTGACAACTACCAGCGTGGAGGGTCGAAGAGAGTCCAGCCACGAAGGAGATCAGCAACAAGAAGCATTCTCAGCAAGGAACAGCTCCAAATGAAACTACTCTTGTCAATTGGCAAGCTGAAGATTTTTGTGGCATGAATCAAATAATTTCTCAAAGTGTTGCAGCCAACACAAGATCAAAAAGGAGGAATTTGGGTGAAGGACAACCATTAGATCCAAGTAATCCACAACCTTCTACCCCTCCACAAGCCGCTGGCAAACAAAATGTAGTTCCAAACATGCAAGGAGCACCTAAACCAGCTCCTAAACCAACTCAAATGCCAGTTGTTGCTGCCCATACACAAGGAATGAATGTACAGGCCAAGGTACAACAAAGAGATGCTTTATCCCCATTCAACATCATTGATCAGATGAAGAAGACAAATGTCAATATATCAATGTGGGAATCACTATCCATCCCAGGCCAAAGAGATTTGTTGGAAGCTGCCATGAAGGACTGGCCAACTTCGAATCAGCAAGTTCAGATGCAAGAGAAAGTGCTCACAAATGTTGCCCAGCCTGAAGGGAATCATGGAGGACAACAAGGTAAAATTTGAAGCCCCCTCCATTTCTATGTTTCATTGATCATTGGAGACAAGTTAGTACACAATTGCATGATTGACTCTGGGGCAAGTAGCTTCAGTAATGCCAAAACAAATAGCTGATCAGCTAGGGCTTCAATATGAAGTCGTCTCCAAAGGGTGTAGTGCAATTGGATGGGACAACAGTGACAACGGTTGGAGTGATTAAAGGTTTGAGTCTTACACTTGCATGCATGTCCCAATGTAGTAGTTTTGCAAGATGTGTCAGTCATAGACCTGCCACCACTCTTTTCCATTGTGCTTGTCAAGGGACTTCACTAGCTAAAATTGGAGGCTATCTTTCTAGCGGATTGGTCACACATGTTGTTCAGAACAAGATATGGAACTAAGGCCACAATCAGGTCTGAACCTATTGCAAACTTTCACATTGAGCCTTACACTCCAAGCCAGATCAATGCAAACTGTTCAGCGTTTGATCAGGAAGATTATCCAAGCACTGATGAAGCTGACACCAAGGTTGGAAGCATCCCAGATTTGACTCTTGATGAATGGGCAAGCAAGGTGCATGATTTTGATCCTTATCAAGAAATAGAAGAATCTGAGCTAGGAGTCTATTGCATACATGAAGAGAATCAGCCTATTCCTAGCATCACCAAGCCAGAACATAAAGACAAGAATGAAGTATGGCAATTTTTCTTTGATGGGTCAAGGAGTAGACAAGGTGTAGGAGGAGGAGCTATGCTCATTTCACCGCAAGGTATAAGGTATTACTCAGCCTTCCGTTTCCAGTTTTCTTGTTAAAACAACACAGCTGAGTATGAAGCCTTAATTCATGGACTGCACTGGGCAAAGAAGAAAGGGCATCAGGAATTTACAAGTATTTGGTGATAGTGAGCTGATCGTAAACCAAGTCAAAGGAAAAAATGCTACCAAGAATGATCTGTTGAAGAACTACAAAAATCAGGTGTGGGATCTTATTGAAGATTTTGAAGCTTTTAGCATCATTTCCATCCCAAGAAGAAAGAATGAAGCCGCTGATAGACTGGCAACAATTGGGGCTGCGTTTGATGTTGTAGAAAGTATCAAAAGTGAGAAAACTCAGCCTCATATCAAAGTGGTTGTGAGACCAGCTGTTCCAGATAACAACACAAGTTGGCAAGTCTTTGAGAATGATCAGCAAATTGTTAATTTCCTACAAGAAGAAGCTGAGTTCTCCGCGAGGAATCAAGACAAGCTGGAGCAGCAGTATGGTGACCAAGTGGTGTAGCTAAGAACTAACAAATTACCAAAAGGCCTCATAACCTTGGAGTCAATCTTCAACCCGAATGATCAGTTCCGGAAGGAGAAAGCGAACATTCAAGTAAAGGGTGAAGATTCAGAGCCTATTTTAGTGGAAGAAGGCAAAACATTGCAAATTGGCAAAGTAAGTACCTCACAAGAGAAATCTGATTTTGTTCAGCTTTGTCAAGAGTTCCCAGATGTCTTTGCTTGGACTTACAAAGATTTAAGAGGTTTCAACCCAAAGTTGGCACAACATACTATTGAGTTGGATCCAGAATCCAAGCCTGTCAGGCAAAAGCAAAGGCCAGTCAATCCTCATATTGAGCCTCTCATGAGAAAAGAGTTAAGCAAGCTCATTGAGGCCAGTATCATCTTCCCCATCAAACACTCAAGCTGGGTTGCAAACTTGGTGCCGGTCAGAAAGAGAAACGGAGAAATAAGATTGTGTGTGGACTTCCACGATCTAAATAGAGCATCACTCAAAGATCATTATCCGCTTCCATCAATGGAACAAATATTGCAGGTTGTATCTGGTTCAGAAAGATTTTCATTGCTAGATGGATATTCAGGCTATAATCAGATAATGGTGAAAGGAAGAAGATCAATTCAAGACGGCCTTCACTACAAAATGGGGCACATATGCTTACAAGAAGATGCCATTTGGACTGTCAAATGCTCGGAGCAACATTCCAGCGAGCTATGGATATGGCATTCAAAGGCTTGATCAATAAGATAGTGCTGGTATATCTAGATGATATCACTATCTTCTCAAAGAATGCAGCAGACCATCTCTTTCACCTCAGACAAGTATTTCAGAGGTGTAGAAGATTTGGAGTGTCATTGAATCCAAAGAAGTGTGTATTCTTGGCACACAAAGGCAAACTTCTTGGGCCATATTGTCTCTAAGGAAGGATTAACAATTGATCCAGAAAGGGTTGAAGCCATCCAAAGCACTTCCATTGCCACACCACAAGAAATCTCTTCAAAGCTTCTTGGGAAGGATAAACTTTGTCCGCAGGTTTGTGCCTAATTTTGCCGCTCTTGTGAAGCCTCTAACAATGATGTTAAAGAAGAGTCATGACATTTCAAATGGACAGCAGAAGGCAAGGAGAGTTTTGAAAGCAATCAAAGCATGCAATATCTCAAGCTCCAACTCTTATCAACCCAGACTTTCTCCAAGGATTTCATGTTGTATGCATTTAGAGGATCAGATGACACAATTTCTCAGCCATCTTGGTACACAGCTGAATAGAGGAGGTTCAGAACAGCCCATACCATTCTTCAGTCAAAACCTTGGAAGATTACGAAATAAGGTACTCTTTCATTGAAAAGCATGTCCTTGCAGTCATCAGGAGCTTGAAGAAATTCAAGCATTTGGTCTCAAACAACAAGATCCAACTACTGGTCTCTCATGCTGGTGTCAAGGACTTCCTCCTAAACAAGGATTTGAATGAGAAGAGAGCAGGTTGGATCACCCGTGTCATGGAATATGACATCGAAATCAAAGTCACCAAGCTAGTTCGTGGAAAAGGCTTGTGTGAGCAGCTCGCTTCGAGTCGAAGAAACAATCAGACGAGCCAATGAAGTGAAGAGGATGTTTTGTCTTGCTACTACAGAATGATCAAGAACAAGAAGATGATGATGCACCCACTCCCTTGTTAGACTCAAGACTATGGTGCACTTCCTCCAGGACAGGCCTATGCCCTCCAGAAGATGAGCAAAGCAAAGAGGAGATACTTCAGATTACAAGCCATTCCATATGTGCTTGTTGATGGAGTTTTGTTTAAAAAAGACATCAATGGAGTTCTATTGAGATGCATTGGAATAGGTCAAGTTGAGAAGGGTGTTACATGAGTTCCATGATGGGGAAGCAGGAGGCCACTTTGCTCCACGAGTGACAACCCTCAAAATCATGAAGATTGGTTACTATTGTCCTACTGTGTTCAATGATTGCTACTCATGGATCAAGAAATGCAAGAAATGTGCATTCTTCACAGGGAAAAGAAAGGTTAGCAGCGCTGCCCCTTCATCCAATTTCAGTGGATCAGCCATTCATGCAATGGGGATTGGACTTCATTGGAGTTATCAATCCCAATTCAAGTCAGGGCCACAAATGGATACTCACAGCAACAGACTATTTCACCAAGTGGACTGAAGCAGTGGCACTCAAGGAGGAAAATGAATCTAATATCTTAGACTTTCTATGAAGGGATAGTCACGAGGTTTGGTGCCCCTGCCACTATCATATCAGAAAATGCATTGGCATTCCTTGGCACAAAGATCACCGAATGGGCTGTCAAGAATTGTGTGTATCTCAGCACTTCATCAAACTATTACCCTCAAGGTAATGGCCAAGCCGAGTCTACAAACAAGAATCTACTAAGAATCATTAGGAGGACTCTTGATGAGAATCAGAGGACTTGGCATACCAAGCACAAGTTAGCCTTGTGGGCTGATAGGATCACGCCCAAGAGATCAACAGGTAGTTCTCCATACAAGCTTGTGTATGGGAAGGAAGCAGTTTTACCCATATCACTCGAGTTGCCAGCATTGGAACTCATGAGACAGTTGGAACTAGCTGAGTTTGAACCTATGGAAATCAGGTATGCAGAGCTGATGGAATTAGGAGAAACAAGAGAGCACGCAATGTAGACCATAGAAAAGGATAAAGCATTGGTCAAAAAAGAGTTTTGACAAGAAAGCTAAGGCCAGGATATTGCAAACTGGAGATTTGGTACTGAAGTGGGATGTTGATCGTGGAAAAACCAGGAAAGCATTCCAAGTTTGATGCCATCTGGAGTGGCCCATACATGATCATTGAATGCAAAGGTAGCAATGCTTTCCGACTGGCTAAGTTGGATGGTGAAGAATTGTAGATTCCGGTCAACGGAATCTATCTCAAACGATTGCTACTAGAAAGAAAGCTTCTCACCCTTGTAAATATTAATTTAGATTTTCAATTCCTCTAAGTGCTTATGCACATTGTACTGTTGTTAGAGTAGTTTTATTTCCCTAAGTGCTTGTGCACATGTCCTATTACTTCTAGTATGTGCATGTTTGCAGTTCATCAAGCTCCTGAAGAAAGAATGCACAGCCATCAGGAACTCAACCAGCTCAACGAATGTTTCAAAATGGCTTCAAGGACACAAGTTTTCAAATTTCAGATCAGCTGAGAGGTTATCAAACAAACTCCATGCCCAATGGATTGCTACAAGCAGCTGGCCGTTCTTCATCTGGCAGGCAGATGACCCCGCTGAGTCGCCAAAATTGTTATCCAAAATTCACCCCTCAAGGTAATTTTGATAACATGCATTAAATTCTCAAGTCCCCAGGTAAATAGATTGAGTCAGGGAAAAATTTCATGTTTCTAGGGTCCCCTCATATTTTTCTAACTCCCCTGTCCAAGTAGAAGAGAGCAAGTTCTGAGAAAATGTGAAAAAATTGCAAAAACAAGCTCGGACCAGAAAAAATCATGAAAAATGGCTAAGTCCTAGTCCAGGCGGTCCTTGGGACAGTCGGGACAAAAATCTGGGCACGAACCGGCTGAAAAATGGAAAAAAAAGTGGCTACATGTTGGAACAGGCAGGCCCAAGGGACATAGTTGGGACAAAAGGTACGCGAACCAGCCGGATTCGGAAAAAATTGACTAACTGTTTTCATGAGTCAAGGCAGCGCAAGGTCCGAAAAAACAGTTGGGCCGAAGATACGAGAAGTACGCAAACCGGCCGAATCGGCTGAAATGTCAGAACTTTCAGCAGGGATGTTGTGGGACAAAAGTACGCGAACCGGCCGAACCAGGCGAATCGGGAAGAATTCATGTCCCGAACGGTGGAAGTCAAATGGGACATCTGGTCACTTTTGAGTACGAAATGATAAACCGGCCGGTTCAGCCAAAATGGGGAATTTCAGCACTGATGCCAAATGGGATCAAAGGGACGTGTGGGACGTGAAAAGCCGAAACGGCCGACAGGCTAGAGGAGAAAATCAACATTTGACCCGTGGAACTTCAAACGGCCATAACTCTTGACCTCGAGCTTTGATTTTCACAAAATTGGACTTTCTAGAATGATCACGACGTCCTCTACATGTAGCAAATGCAAGCATTGAATAAATCACTTCTACCAGGCCCAAAAGAGCTGCAGTTGAACTCATGATCTATAGGGTTTTTGCATTTCTCAACGAACTCATCACTACAAAAGTGTCCAAAGAATGTCCAGCTACATTCTGGAGTGCCAAAAATGGAAGGTTCATGCATACAAACAATCAAAAATCACAGATTACATTATCAAATGAAAGTTTTTTAAGGAAAAGACATGATTTCACAAACTGAATGTTTTATTTGGTAGCTGGGAGAAATTCAATTTACGTAAGTATTTGGTGATAGTGAGCATTGATCATAAATAAGTCAAAGTGTGAAAAAATGCTGAATCAAAAATGATCTGTTAAAATTTACAAATAAATCCGGGTAATCTTATTGAAGATTTTGAAGCTTTTAGCATCATTGTGTATCCCAAAAAAGAATGAAGCCGCTGACAGGCTGGCAGCTCAATTATTTTTATGAGTTTGATGTTTAGAAAGTATCAATCAAGTGAGAAAACCTCATCCTCATATCAAAGTGGTTATGAGACCAGCTGTTCCGGAAAACAACACATGTTGGTAAGTCTTCGAGAATGATCATAGCAAATTGTTAATTTTACAAGAAGAAGCTGAGTTCTCCTCAGAAATCAAGACAATTTGAGCAGCATAGTATGGTGACCAAGTGGTGTAGCTGAAAGAACTGTTTCAACAAATTAACAAAAGGCCTCATAACCTTGGAGTCAATCTTCAACTCCGAATGATCAGTTCTAGAAGGAGAAGGTGAACATTCAGGTAAAGGGTGAAGATTCACAACCTATCTTAGTAGATGAAGGCAAGACATTACAAATTGGCAAAGTAAGTACTCCACAAGAGAAATCTGATTTTGTTCATCTTTGTCAAGAATTCCTAACAGATGTTTTGCATGGACTTACAAAGATTTAAGAGGTTTCAATCCAAAGTTGGCTCAACATACTATTGAGTTGGATCCGGAATCCAAGCCTGTTAGGCAAAAGCAAAGGCCAGTAAATCCTCACATTGAACCTCTCATGAGAAAGAGTTAAGCAAGCTCATTGATGGCTAAGTATCATCTTCCCTATCAAACACTCAAGTTGGGTTGCAAACTTGGTGCCGGTAAGAAAGAGAAATGGAGAAATAAGATTGTGTGTGGACTTCCGCGATCTAAATAGAGCATCACTCAAAGATCATTATCCACTTCCATCAATGGAACAAATATTGCAGGTTGTAGCTGGTTCAGAAAGGTTTTCATTGCTAGATGGATATTCAGGCTATAATCAGATATTGGTGAAAGAAGAAGATCAATTCAAGACATCCTTCACTACAAAATGGGGCACATATGCTTACAAGAAGATGCCATTTGGACTGTCAAATGCTGAGCAACATTTCAGCGAGCTATGGATATGGCGTTCAAAGGCTTGATCAACAAGATAGTGCTGGTATACCTGGATGATATCACTATCTTCTCAAAGAATGCAAGCACCTACCATCTCTTTCACCTCAGACAAGTATTTCAGAGGTGTAGAAGGTTCAGAGTGTCATTGAATCCAAAAAGTGTGTATATTTGGCACACATGAAGGAAAACTGTTGGGCCATTGTCTCAGGGAAGGCTATTAACAATTGATCCTGAAAGGGTTGAAGCCATCATAAATGCTTCCATTGCCAACCACAAGAAATCTCTCCAAAGCTTCTTAGGAAGGATAAACTTTGTCTGCAGATATTTGTGCCTAATTTTTCCACTCTTGTGAAGCCTCTAACAATGATGTTGAAGAAGAATCTGGCATTCAAATGGACAGCATAAAGGCAAAGAGAGTTTTAGAAGACATCAAGCATGCAATATCACAAGCTCCAACTCTTATCAACCCAGATTTTTCAAAGGACTTCATGTTGTATGCATTTGGAGGATCAGATACAATCTCAGCTATCTTGAGTACAGCTGAATAAAGAAGGTTCAAACAGCCCATAGCATTCTTCAGTCAAACCTTGGAAGATTACGAATTAAAGTATTCTTTCATTGAAAAGCATGTTCTTGCTGTCATCAGAAGCTTGAAGAAGTTCAGACATTTGGTCTCAAACAATAAGATTCAACTACTAGTGTCTCATGCTGGTGTTCAAGGACTTCCTCCTAAACAAAGGATTTAAATGAGAAGAAGAGAGCAGGTTGGATCACTCGGGTGATGTTCCAATATGATATTGAAATCAAAGTGACCAAGCTAGTTCGTGTCAAAGGCTTGTGTGAGCAGCTCGCTTCCAAACAATCAGACGAGCCAAAAAGTGAAGAGGATGTTGTCCTGCTACTACAGAATGATCAAGAACAACCAGTTGATGATGCACCCATCCCATGTTGGACTCAAGACCATGTGCATTACCTCCAAACAGGTTTGTGCCCTCCAGAATGGTGAGCAAAGCAAAAAGGAGATACTTCAGATTACAAGCCATTCCATATGTGCTTGTTGATGGAGTTTTGTTTGCAAGAAGGACATCAATGGTGTTCTATTAAGATGCATTGGAACAGGTCAAGTTGAGAAGATCTTACACAAGTTCCATGATGGAGAAGCAGGAGGCCACTTTGCTCCACGAGTAACAGCTCTCAAAATCATGAAAGCTGGTTACTATTGGCCTACTGTGTTCAATGATTGTTACTCATGGGTCAAGAAATGCAGGAAATGTGCATTCTTCACGGGGAAAAAAGGTTAGCAGCGCTGCCCCTTCGTCCAATTTCAGTGGATCAACCATTCATGCAATGGGGATTGGACTTCATTGGAGTTATCAATCCCAAATTCGAGTCAAGGCCACAAGTGGATCTAACAGCAACAGACTATTTCACCAAGTGGACCGAAGCAGTGGCACTCAAGGAGGAAAATGAATCTAATATCTTAGATTTCTATGAAGGGATAGTCACGAGGTTTGGTGCCCCTGCCACTATCATATCAGATAATGCATTGGCATTCCTTGGCACAAAGATCACTGAATGGGCTGTCAAGAATTGTGTGTATCTCAGCACTTCATCAAATTATTACCCTCAAGGTAATGGCCAAGCAGAGTCTACAAACAAGAATCGGCTACTAAATCTTGAATCATCAGAAGGACTCTTGATGAAAATCAAAGAACTTGGCACAGTGCAAAGCTCAAATCAGCCCTATGGGCTGATAGGATCACCCAAGAGTCTACATGAAGCTCTCCATACAAGCTTGTGTATGGGAAGGAAGCAGTTCTACCTATATCACTTGAGTTGCCAGCATTGGAACTCATGAAACAGTTGGAACTAGCTGAGTTTGAACCTATGGAAATCAGGTATGCAGAGTTGATGGAATTAGAAGAGACAAGAGAAGCATGTCAATGCAGACCATGAGAAAAGGATAAAGCATTGGATCAAAAAGAGTTTTGACAAGAAAGCTAAGGCCAGGATTTGCAAAGTAGAGATTTGGTACTGAAGTGGGATTGATCGTGTAAAACCAGGAAAGCATTCCAAGTTTGATGCCATCTAGAGTGGCCCATATATGATCATTGAATGCAAAGGTAGCAATGCTTTCCGACTGGCTAAGTTGGATGGTGAAGAATTGCAGATTCCGGTCAATGGAATCTATCTCAAACGCTGCTACTAGAAAGATAGATTTCTCATCCTTGTAAATATTAATTTAGATTTTCCATTCCTCTAAGTGCTTATGCACATTGTACTGCTGTTAGAGTAGTTTTTATTTCCCTAAGTGCTTGTTGCACATGTCCTATTGCTTCCAGTATGTGCATGTTTGTAGTTCATCAAGCTCTTGGAAAAGAAGTTTTGTCGCCATGAGAAGACCTTGTCTTTTTTCAACAAATGTCAAATGGCTCATTGAATTCAAGCTTTCAAATTTCAGATCAGCTGAGAGATTATCAAACAGACTCCATGCCCAATGGATTGCTACAAGCAGCTTGGCCGTATCTTCATCTGGCAGGCAGATAGTGTACACCCCGCTGAGTCGCCAAATTGTTATCCAAAATTCACCCCAAGGTAAATTTTGATAACATGCATCAAATTCTTTAGTCCCAAGCAATTATATTGATTCAAGGCAAAGCATCAGTTGTTGCTGGGGTCCCCTCATATTTTTTCTAACTCCCCTAGCCAAGAAAGAAAGAGCAAGCTCTGAAAAAATGTGAAAAAGGTTGCAAAAACAGGCTCGGGCTAGAAAAAATCATGAAAAATGGCTAAGTCTCTAGTCTCGGGACAGCCGGGACAAAAGTTACGCGATGTGAGGGACGCATGGGATCGCAAAAGCGGATCATGGTTACAAAGGAAAGAGTGGATTTTTTTGAAAAGTCCGGGATCTCTTCAAATCCGGGACAAAATTTTATTCGAAGGAGATGGGACCTGCGAAATCAAATGTTTCAAATGAGCCCAGGATCAAATTTTTCGTCCAAAGCTAGGATACGGGTAATGCAAAAGTCCATGCGATTCTTTCAGCTGGTCATGCTCCGAACGCGTGGACACTGCTGCAAGAAATTGTTTCCCAAAATTCATACCCCGATAATGGGAAAAAAACGCGAAGGGAAGACTCGAAAAGCGGGGATGAAGTCAAGTGAACTTTTGTCCGGGAAAGTCCGAGGACAAAAGTACGCGAGGGACGCGTGAACGAAGGCAGCCGAAAGCATTGCGGAATCGCCCGATTGGACAGTTTTGGAGGACATCCGGGACAAAAGGACCCGAGGGATGGGACAGCCGAAATGGCCAAAGACAGAAGAGGAAAAGTCAACATTTGACCTGCGAAACTTCAAACGGCCATAACTTTTGACTCCGAGCTCCGATTTTCACAAAATTGGACTTTCTGGAACGAGCACGACGTCCTCTACGCCACAGAAACTAGATTTCTTATTTTTAATGAGGATAGATATATTTAATTAAGAGAAACATATTCGGCTCCAGTCAGTTAATGCTCATTCCCGTCAAATGACAGAAAACGCCTGCCAGACCCAAAATAGCTGCCCGCACTCAGAAGGCCATAACTTTTGCATTTCTCAACGAAATCACACAAAATTGGTACCGTTGGAATCATGGTTCCGAGTCGATGCACAAAAATCAAGAAATTCTAGATTTGATGAAGAAATTGATTGATATTTTTAAGAAAACGTGGCCAGGTTCAGAACAGTGTTTTATTTGGTAGCTGGGAGTGCAATTAAGAGGCATGGTCATCATTCTTTCTCTGCTGCAGCACATGGGACAGTATGGGGAGCCTTTTGCAAGTAATGTATAATCATTTCACTCAATTTAATGCCTCTTACAGGTGGTTGAAGGACAGATTTCGGGATTTCCATTTTCCCTTCTCTTCTCCTTCTCATTTTTTCTATAAATTGGAGTGTTGGGCTCATTGTAAAGAGAGAGTTTTTGGGTAGCAAAGCTCTGTCAAAATTTCTTTGTGAAGCCAGTGTGTTGCAGGCCCTTGTAGTGGACTCCTTGCATGGTGATCCAGGCCCTTATCTTGTAATAGACTGAACTGTGCATACCAGGAAGCAATAAAATACAAGTTTGTGGATGTATCTTCCCCTGCTGTGTTTTCTTGCATTCTTCTTGCCCCTTTTATCTTTCTACAAGAATATTGTGTCTATTATTATGTTCTTGCAGGATTCATTATCATTGTGTATGCTTGGAATATTGTTGTGAATGCATTTTGCTAGATTATGGAGAACTGTAATCACCTCTTCTAGTGTGCATTTTGCCTCTGTATTTCACACATTTGGAGATTACTCTCACACCCTCCTTTTCTGGTGTATCACCGCTTTAGTGTAGGCTTTCATTTTATGCATTCTCTCTCCCTGGTCCCTTGGAAATTTAGATTAGAACAGTTAGCTTATCCTGCATTAGAGTAGATTGTGGCAGGTAGTTTAGGAGCAAGAACCAGCTTTCTCTGGAGGTCTATCTCAAGTAGCAAGTCCCACAACTTGGAGATAGTACCCATGTTATCCAATCACACTGTGAGTTCAAATACATGCACAGGGGTGCTGTGTTAGATTCAGTGATCAAACCAGCCAAGGTGGTGGTGAAATTGGAGTCCTAATCGGCCAATTCAAGCCAATTTTATTGCAAAATGCTTGAATAGCTCACTTCACAAACATGAAAGCCAATGTATAATGGGCCTTCACCAAAGGACTAAGCTAAATGCAGTCTCAAATAATTAGGTAAATGAGTCTAGCATCTTAGACTTACTGGTGAGAAGGAGAAATACTAAGTAACCATGATTTTCCATACCTGCTACAATAATCTCAGATACAATGCATTGAGCATTCTATTGCATCCAAAGTACTGCAATGGCACTTGAGAGAACGGGATCAATCCTCATGACAGTATTTTCATAACTATTACTACTCAAGTTGTAATGGCTCCAGTCTTGAGTCTACAACACATAGAAATGTTGAAATATAGATTAGGAGGAATCTATGATGGAGAATCAGATGAAAGATGTGGCATTTCATCTTTAGTTGTTGAAATAGCCTTATGGGCTGATAGGCATAACTAAGAGATCCACAGGCAACTCTCATGAAATTCTTTCTCATGGAAGTTATGGGCACACCTTACCCATTCCTTTGAGTCTAAAATGCACCAACCAAATACTAATGACATGAACATTACAGCTGTTGGAAATTTGAATTTTGGAAGGCATCTCCTCTTTATCTCAGAGTTATAAATATACATTCAAGTGTTGGGTTCATTGCATCCCAAGACTAATGGATTTAGGTAGCAAGACTTTGATCACATTTTGACCTTTGATACCAAGTCCAAGACTTTGTAAGACTCCTTTCATTGATTCAAGCCTTCTACTTTGTTAAAATCTAGTTGGACTATGCACCATTAATGAAAAACTGGGAAGTATTAGATGTATTCTGATGCCATGTTCTAAGTGTTGCACAATCTTCTTGCCTCTGGTCACAATCAGATTTAAGATCTACAGCAATCTATCCATATTTTTTCATTGGATTGAAGAATTGATGTGTCCATCAATGGAAATTTTTTCATAAGTGTTTTTCTTAAAATGGGGAACTATTATCCATCCTCTGATTAAATATGCAATTTACAACTTCTTCCATTCCTTCAACATTGAGGGATTACTTTCATACCCTTGTTGTTTGCATTCCTGTAGGTATAGTTTTCCTTTATTTCTTTGGTTATCTCTTCTCCCTAGGTTTGGAAATTATAGGATAGAGATAGTCCTTGTAGTCTACTTTCAAGTGTTATTCCATCTTAGGATTGGAAGAATTCAAACTTTCAGTTCTTAAGGTCTATTCCAAATAGAATTCCCAACTTTGAGACTCCATGCCCATGGTTACTTCAATTACACTGGTGATTTTCAAGCAAGCAAATGACTCCCTCTGAGTCGCCAAAATAAGATTATCCAAAATGTGCCCCTGCTCATTTTTGTTGCTAACTCCTTGTCATTCTTGCCTTCTATTGTGCCTCAATCTCCAATTTTTGGTTTTTAAGCACTCAAAACTCTTTCAAGAAATGACACCATTGGATAGAGCTGCCCATGGGTTCTCAGCTTTCCAGAAAGGTAAAGTTTTCCTCCTAACTCCTCATATTTTTCAAGTTATGGCTCAGTGGAGTTTTGTGGGAAATTTTCCCCTTGGAATCCCGAAGCCAATATGGAAGCTGCCACATGGTCCCAGGAGGTGGTGGACGTGGGGATTTTCGACAAAAATTTCCAAATGCAAAAATTTCATAAAATTTGACAATTTTTTCCCGTCGATCCGTTTTGGGCCTACTTTGGTCTATCTTTTTGCCCTAAATCTTCAAACGGCCATAACTTTCGATCCAGAGCTCAGATTTTCACGTTCTTTATATCAATGGAAAGATGGTAAAATTATCTACAAGATTCCATGGTCAATTTTGAATTTTGGTTCAGTTTGGAGGGAGAAAATCAAAAAATGCTTCTGGTACATGCCCATGGACAAAATCTGACGTTTCAACAACCAATTTTAATGCAAAATGGGTCACATTCTTCTCCAGCATGGTCAAAAATGTTAGGGGATGGGTCTGTAAGGTCACTCCATGCTGTTTTTAATGCATTTTGGTCAATGAGGAATGGCTCCCACATTTTTTCACATTTTCTCTCTCCTGGGTTCGACCCATGCACTGATAAAAGCTAGATTTGGCTCATTTTTCAAAGGTGGAACACTTTTTTTTGCACAACAAGCTTCTGTTTTCACTTTCAACAAGTGATTTTTGGAAAGTATCAGACCTTTTGTAGGATTTTAACAGGTTTTTCTACCTCTTTGGTGTTGGAATACAAGGATTTTGATGTTGAAAATCACAATGCAGGCTCTATGAATGCTTTCAGTCCTTTGTATGTGTTGTTTGCTTCATTTCAAACCCTTGTTTGCAGCTTATCAACCTGTGCATGATGTTTTATGTTGCAATTTCTGATTTGTGTCAATTTTCATGAGCAAGAAATGCTCACCACTCCTTTGGTGTATCACCCTTATAGTTTAGTTTTAATTTTTGCATTTCTATCCCTGTCTCCTTGAAAATTAAGGATAAAATTAGGATCTGAACCTCTGCAGTTGTGCAAATAATAGATCTAATCAGAGGAGTTTGAGGAACCAGCCTCTAATCTAGAGATTCCTCTCTCATCTTGCAAGTCCCACACTTGGAGAGAGGTTTCAATGTTGTGCAATCACAAGATGCCCTAAACATCAACTTAGAACCTTGATTTGCATCCAAGGGTGATGCACATGATTTGTAATCAACACATACTTATGCCACTGAAATCATGGGATAATTCTAATTAATGGAATTCCAAATCTATTTTTGTACTAAAAAGTAAATTGAGTATGATGAAGTATGTTATAATGTCTTCCTACCGATATGCTAGCCTAAAACCTTTATGGTTTAAGGATTGTAAATTAAATGTAGTGTACCATGGGTAGGTAATCTATTGGCATATGTTATTTATCCCACTTAACATTAAGGGGGAGTGTTGGAACATAATGATTAATGGTTAGCTAACCCTTAATGTATATGGTGTCCATCACTAATATATAGGTTAATATTTAATAATATCAAATATTTATATTTCTATTATTAAATACACTAACCTAGGTATATATTTTAGGTTAAATATTTAATATCATGAAATGATTATATTTCTAATATTAAATATTATAAACATAGGTGTATGTTTCAACCATTTAAGGTTAACAAGGTGTGTCGGGATGACATACTCCTGAGTCACCTTATATAAAAAAGACTTTAGATCTTCTCATTTATATATTCAAGAAATATATCAAAGGTGTGCATCTATCAAGTGATCAAGAGGTTTTACCCTTTGGTAAATAGGGTTTAAAGGAGGAGGTGATCTTACTGGATGTAAAAAAAATTCTAAAGTAAAATATTTTAAAAGTGGTTTTTACCCTATTGGGGTTTTCCACTATAAATATTGTGTCAATGTTCTTATTTATTTCTTGTAAGTATCTTGTATTTACTTATCTTTGATGTATATGCTTAATTAACTATTTATTGTAATATTATCTATGATGTAAGCTTGAGGTTAAATCTGTCATTTATTAGAATCCTCATATTCATAAGTTGAAATATACCATGGGAAAAGTATTTTAGAATTCCTTAAGGTGTATGAATATTTCATCCACTATCTTCATGCTCCTCTTCTTCAATCTAATCTATTGTCACATGGGCTTATAGTGTTGGAACATTTTCTAATTGTTTGTCCAACCTTTTCAGGGCCCTAGGAGTGAAAAAACTCATTCTCCACATACTTATTCACCTTCTCCATCTTGGAGTAGTGAGTTAGAATGGTATCAACAATGCACTACTAAATCCCAACAGCCAAATTATGGCTTCATGATTACTATATCATGATAGATAGAATATCTGTAAGCTTCCACGTCCTGAAGATAACAAGATATGATTTCAAGATGGAAGTGTGGGCCAAACAACATAGGCATATCTGGAATGAAGCTTGAAGGTGGCGTGCAAAATGAAGGATTTCACGGATAATGATTTTGAGAAAATCATCTACCGATGTGAGAGCTACAATTTAAATTTGAACATAAAATGGGCTAGAAATACTTCATAATAGAGTTATAAATGAGAATTATGTGATGCTATGACAAGTGTTGAAAGACTAAGAATCAAACTATATGTATATTCAAAGACCACCGAAGGTGACATCCTGGGTAATAGGAGTCCTCTTCAAACCCCATGTGAGGTTATCATACCACATAGATCTCAAGAGTTAAATGAGCCCAATTGATGGAAAGACATCATAAGTCAGAATCTAATAAATATTTCTTGTAGATAAAGGTGTTCATAGTCATCTCCCATGTTATCTAGAGAATTTGGCAATGGCTAGTATAAACAGTAGAAGACATGTTTTAAAAAGCCAATACTAATGTGAATGCCACCTGTACATTAAGCACAAATTAAATGATATATTTTGCTATGTGATTCACAATATTGTAAATCACTGTTGAGAATCATTTTCCTAAGATTAAATGTGCAACCACAAAGTATTCACCTGGAAAAGTACAACCATCTTGTCTTGTTATGTGTACCTTGTTATAAGATGGGAGGAAGAGAAAAGACATCACTGGGTGCTTCTTAAATTTGAATATTTGATTTCCATCATAAACATGGAAAACATTAAATACCAACTCCATTATCTAGTGATGTGACTAAGGATCACTTAGAGATTTACCTCATTAATGCACTCTCTAGAAGACTCTTGAGATTAGTTTGTCAAGTGTTGAAATCAAGGTCAATTAAAATGCAAACTTTGGAAGCTTAGAAGTCCTTATTGTCTGCTCATCAAAATCAAAGGTTATTCTTTCATACTTTAAAGTGGGACATGTTTGTAAAGCTAGTAGACTCCAAGCTATCTGACATATAAGGATTGTAGTTGTTAGTGTGCATCGTACAACGAGTATGAATATGGGCTTCTATATGTGCACTTATTTTTTTTCCTAACAACAAATAGTTCCTTCTTATTATCTGATGTGTAATGGTTATAAGTTGAATCTTAAATATTGAAATGTTAAATGCTGTTGAAGGGCCCATTCTTGGAGAGTCCCACAATCAAGGGAAGTTAGATATGTTACCATGTCTAAAAAATTACTCTAGAGAAGATTTAATCTTCCATCACCTTGAGGTTAAAAATATTCTACAGTGAATGTGCAAGGTGCTTAAATTTGACAAAGTGCCATTTGAAAAATACACTCTTTTAACCCTGTGTAATCGTAGCAAGGATACCCTAGTTAAAGAAATCATATAAGATGTTAAGATCACATGCCCTAGGTCTTTTAAGAATTATGGATTCTAATTTTCTCAAAGATGGTACCAATAGCTTCTAGGTGGCAATATTTTCAAAGTGCAAAGAAGTATGAAGACACTCTTGAAGGGTCCTTAACATGGATTTTCTGAGACTTAAGCTTGATTTAAACAACTTAGCTCAATTTTCAAACTTTATCTCAATACAATGGTTCAAAATGAACTTGCATCCCATCCTTAATTCATTTTCAAAAATTTAGTGCATTTATTACTAGTTGATTAACTACAAGAATTCTATCAAATGATCATGCTATCCACACTGTATCTTCATGCAACATGATATAACCTTCTAGCATTACGAAATCTTAATGGTTGTAGAACTAAGGAAATCTCTTTGGTTGTCCCTTGCGCATTTGAGTACCTCAAGATAAGTATCAAATAGTAGATCTTCTCTAAATTAGCATAAGGTTTGTTATATTGTCAAATGAGATTGGATTCATGGTAATAGGTCATGGATGTGTAGAATGATAATCTCTTGGGGAACAATAGCTTCAACTTACAATAATAATGATTAGGGAAGTTCAATTCCTCTAAAGTATGGTGATATCATTTTCAATAGTGATTAGGTCCCTGAAATCAATAAAAATAGCACTGTAAGGATATGAAGCATGTCCTCATGCAGTGTAAATTTCTTCAAAAGTGCAATCATACATGGTGTGCAAAACAATTATTGGGAAAAATGACAGTTTAAATTGACAAAGGATAGTGACAAAGAAGGAAATACATTAAGGAAAATTCATAATTGAAAACCTGATGATCTAAATGGCAACATTACCTTATTACAAAATGGAGATTTGAGTAGTTTATCTAGATAGTAGGACAGGGATAGGATGACAGTACCTAGTTGTAATTAAGCTGGGTAACTGTGTTCCATCTTGCGCCTCTAATTGGAAATCACCTATGGAAAGTATGTGAGTGAAACACATATGTTATCCCAACCAATGTACTTTGGCCTTATGGGTCAAGTGTATGTGATATCATAAAGATGAAGCTACCATTTCCATGAAAGATTTTTATTGATGTGCCTGAAAGTGCAAATATGTAACAAAGTGTCTCTGGCCTTGAGTACAGTTTTTGATGGTCTCAACATGAAAGGGGGAGCATGATTTTCTACTTCTACAAAGATGTCACTTTTAATGTTTTCAAGTTTGGAGGTATCAGGTAGATGTGTTCAATGGCTCATATGGTAAGTGAATTTTAGACAACAGGGAAGAACTGCACTATCTTGTCATCAATAGTGTACTCAGAAAATGGTTTAGGTTAAATACATTAGTCACTGTTGATGATATTCCTAAATGTACCAAGGTAAGTGTTATCCAAATTCACCCCTCAAGGTAATTTTGATAACATGCATCAAATTCTTTGGAGTCCCAAGCAATTAGATTGATTCAGGGAAAAAAATCATGTTTCTAGGGTCCCCTTTGGTTCTTTTCTAACTCCCCTGTCCAAGAAAAAGAGCAAGTTCTGAAAAATGTAAAAAAAATTGCAAAAAATGGCTCGGGCCAGAAAAAATCATGAAAAATGGCTAAGTTTAGTCCAGCACACAGGTCGGGACAGTTGGGACATCTGGGCGCGAACCGGCCGAAAGGCCTTTGCCAGGCGGTCCGTAGCATAAGGGACACCTTTTTGGGACAAAGGGACGCGGGACACTAGAAATCCGAACTGGCCGAAAAATGAAAAAAATTGACTAACTGTTGAAACAGGCAGTCTGGGACATCTGGGCAAAAAGTACGCGAACCGGTCGGATTCGGCCCGAAATGAGTCAAGGCAGCCGGAACAGTTGGGATTCCGAAGGTACCCCAGAAGTACGCGAACCGGCCGGATAGCCGAAATGAGAACTTTCAGCAAACGTGCGGGACAAAAGTACGCGAACCGGCCGAACCGGGCGAATCGGGAAAATTTGTCCCAAACGGTCCGGGACAAGCTGGGACATCTGGTACGCGAGTACGCGAACCGGCGAAAAGTTCAGCCTGGGAAGGAGACAGGGAAGTGGATTTCAGCACTGTGCAAAAGAGGACAAGGAAATTTCGGCCGATGGATGGGAGGTCCCAAAGGGACATCCAAGACAAAAGGACGCGTGAAAAGCCGAAGCGGCCGAAGGCAGGGAAGAAAAGTCAACGTTTGACCCGTGAACTTCAAACGGCCATAACTTTTGACTCCGAGCTCCGATTTTCACAAAATTGGACTTTCTGGAATGAGCACGACGTCCTCTACACCACAAAAAGTGGATTTCTTATTTTTAATGAGGGTAGATATATTTAAATAAAAGAAACATATTCGGCTCCAGTCAGTCAATGCTCATTCCCGTCAAATGACAGAAAACGCCTGCCAGACCCAAAATAGTTGCCCGCACTCAGAAGGCCATAACTTTTGCATTTCTCAACAAAATCACACAAAATTGGTACCATTGGAATCATGGCTCCGAGCCTGATGCACAAAAATCAAGAAATTATGGAATTTGATGAGATATTGATTGATTTTTTAAGAAAACGTGGCCGGGTTCATAACAGTTTTTTATTTGGTAGTTGGGAGTGCAATTAAGAGGCATGGTCATCATTCTTTCTCTGCTGCAGCACATGGGACAATATGGGGAGCCCTTTGCAAGTAATGTATAATCATTTCACTCATTTAATGCCTCTTACAGGTGGTTGAAGGACAGATTTCGGGATTTCCATTTTCCCTTCTCTTCTCCTTCTCATTTTTTCTATAAATTGGAGTGTTGGGCTCATTGTAAGGGAGTAGTTTTTGGGTAGCAAAGCTCTGCCAAAATTGCTTTGTGAAGCCAATGTGTTGCAGGCCCTTGTAGTGGACTCCTTGCATGGTGATCCAGGCCCTTATCTTGTAATAGATTGAACTGTGCATATCATGAAGCAATAAAATACAAGTTTGTGGATGTATCTTCCCCTGCTGTGTTTTCTTGCATTCTTCTTGCCCCTTTAATCTTTCTATAAGAATATTGTGTCTATTTATTATGTTCTTGCAGGGATTCATTATCATTGTGTATGCTTGGAATATTGTTGTGAATGCATTTTGCTAGATTATGGAGAACTGTCATCACCTCTTCTAGTGTGCACTTTGCCTCTGTATTTCACACATTTGGAGACTACTCTCACACCCTCCTTTTCTGGTGTATCACCACTTTAGTGTAGGCTTTCATTTTATGCATTCTCTCTCCCTGGTCCCTTGGAAATTTAGATTAGAATAGTTAGTTTCCTGCATTAGAGTAGATTGTGGCAGGTAGTTTAGGAGCAAGAACCAGCTTTCTCTGGAGGTCTATCTCAAGTAGCAAGTCCCACAACTTGGAGATAGTACCCATGTTATCCAATCACACTGTGAGTTCAGGTATATACACAGGGGTGCTGTGATTCGGTGATAACAGTTCTGGCACGCCCGGTGGGACTCAGAGGTCTTCACTTTCATTGCAACAAGATTGATGTGCACTTGTTGTAAGTTCCAGCTTTGAAGGAGCTTTAAAATCGCACATCTGGCGACTCCAAAAGAGGCATAATCCGCTGGTTTCTGCAGTCCAAGCCTGAAAAAATTTATGAGAAGAATATAGACCAGGTCAAGAACTAGGGAGGAAGGATTGTTTGTTTATCTGCATCTATCTCCAGGAAGAGAAAGAAGGGGAAGAAGAGCTCAAAGATCTGCGTCTCCACCTAATAGAACTTTGTCTACACCTCCACCTGGTAGACCTTTTCTCACATCAACAAGGGTTCTCAGGCCAATCAGAATGGCGCAACCACTAAATCCCTTTGTCAATTTCACTGGCAGCAGCCCACTTGCCCTCAATGCACAGAATCCAGTTCCAATTGCAGCATTGAAGAACATTCCATTTTTCACTGGAGAAAATCATACCACTCCTGGTGATCATGTCAAAGACATTGCTAACATCTGTGCAATCCATGAGATAAATGAAATGGATGTGGCTGTAAAATTGCTGGCATCATCGTTCAAAGGGAAGGCATTGCAATGGTTCAGGAGCCTTGAAGCTGCTTCTATCACGAATTGGAATCAGTTATGCATAGTTCTCCACGAGCAGTTTGGAGAGAAGGGAGACAATTTGTCTCTTCTAGAACAATTGACAACTATCAAGAGAGCCCCCAATGAGCAGTTGACCGACTTCAACTTCAAATTTCAAAGGTCTTGGGATAGGATTCCAGTGGCAGTCAAGCCAACAGCAGAAGGTGCTTTTCTATACTATCTTAAAGCTTTGAATTCTGATATTTCTATGTTAATTCAATCTATGGGAGGCACAACCTTACCTGCTTCTTATAGCATTGCCATTAGGGCTGAAAATTGTCTGATCCAAGCTGGTAAGCTAGCTCCTAGGCCTCCAACGCCATTATATCCAAGTTTAGAAAGCCCAAGTACTATTCAAGCACCCAATTTAGCTCCTCTTCCCACCCCTAGAAATCAAAGTTCAAATGATACTTCTACTTCATCATCTAGTGCTTCAAATGAACTCCAAGAGGTCATGAAACAATTGCAAAATTTGGGAAATGAGCTGGTTACTATCAAAAGACAGCAAGCTCAAAGTGCTAGACCTTGTATCAGCCTCAAGCTCAGCCCAGGCTTAGGCAACCATATCAACTTCAAAGACCACCCAATCCAGCTATCAAAATCAGAATCAAGCAAGGCCTCCCGCTAATAGACCATTTCAGCCCTATAATCCCAATGCTATATCTACATCCAGAGCTTTGGTGCCAGTCCAAAATAACATGGCCCAAGAATATGATTGGTGTTTCCCGTGTAGTCAACCACATAACCAATCAATGTGCTTTAACGGTGCATTAAATTAGGCCCTGATGGTGCAAACCATTGGTGGGTCGCAAGAGTCCAGCCACGAAGGAGATCAGCAGCAGGAAGCATCTCAGCAAGGAACATCTCCGAATGAAACTACTCTTGTCAATTGGCAGGCTGAAGATTTCTGTGGTATGAATCAAATACCCTCTCAAAGTGTTGCAGCCAACACAAGGTCAAAGAGGAGAAATTTGGGTGAAGAACAGCCATTGGCTTCAAGTAATCCACAACCTTCTACCACTCCATAAGCCATTGGAAAACCTGTAGCTCCAAACATACAAGGAGCATCCAACCAGCTCCTAAACCAACTGATGCCAGCTGCTGCTGCCGCTCATTTGCAAGGAATGAATGTGCAGGCCAAGGGAAAGCAGAGGGATACTTCGTCTCCATTCAACATCATTGATCAAATGAAGAAGACAAATGTAAACATATCAATGTGGGAATCACTATCTATCCCAGGCCATAAGAGATTTGCTACAAGCTGCCATGAAAGACTGGTCAACTTCAAATCACCATGTCCAGATGCAAGAGAAGGTACTCACAAATGCTGCCCAACTTGAAGGAAATCATGGAGGACAACAAGGAAAAATGTTGAAGCCCCCTCCATTTTTATGTTTCATTGATCATAGGAGATAAGTTGGTGCATAATTGCATGATCGATTTGGGGGAAAGTAGCTCAGTAATGCCAAAACAGATAGCTGATCAGTTAGGACTCCAATATGAAGTCATCTCCAAGGGTGTAGTGCAATTAGACGGGACAGCAGTGACAACGGTTGGAGTAATCAAAGGTCTGAGCCTCACACTGCACGCATGTCCTAACGTAATAGTGTTACAAGATGTGTCAGTCATAGACCTGCCACCACTCTTTGCATTGTGCTTGTCAAGAGACTTCACTGCTAAAATTGGAGGCTATCTTTCGGCGGATTGGTCACACATGTTGTTCAGAACAAGATATGGAACCAAAGCCACAATTAGGTCTGAACCTATTGCAAACTTTCATATTGAGCCTTACACTCCAAGCCAAATCAATACCAACTGTTCAGCATTCAATCTAGAAGAGTATCCAAGCACTGATGAAGCTGACACCAAGGTTGGAAGCATCCCAGATTTGACTCTTGATGAATGGGCAAGCAAGGTGCATGCTTTTGATCCTTATCAAGAAATAGAAGAATCTGAGCTAGGAGTTTATTGTTTACATGAAGAGAATCAACCTCTTCCTAGCATCACCAAGCCAGATCATAAAGACAAGAATGAAGTATGGCAATTGTTCTTTGATGGGTCAAGGAGTAGACAAGGTGCAGGAGGAGGAGCTATGCTCATTTCACCACAAGGTATAAGGTATTACTCAGCCTTCCGTTTCCAGTTTTCCTGTTCAAACAACACAGCTGAGTATGAAGCCTTAATTCATGGACTGCACTGGGCAAAGGAAGAAAGGCATCAGGAATTTACAAGTATTTGGTGATAGTGAGCTGATTGTAAACCAAGTCAAAGGAAAAAATGCTGCCAAAAATGATCTGTTGAAGAACTACAAAAATCGGGTATGGGATCTTATTGAAGATTTTGAAGCTTTTAGCATCATTTCCATCCCAAGAAAAAAGAATGAAGCCGCTGACAGACTGGCAGCAATTGGGGCTGCGTTTGATGTTGTAGAAAGTATCAAAAGTGAGAAAACTCAGCCTCATATCAAAGTGGTTGTGAGACCAGCTGTTCCAGATAACAACACAAGTTGGCAAGTCTTCGAGAATGATCAGCAGATTGTTAATTTCCTGCAAGAAGAAGCTGAGTTCTCCATGAGAAATCAAGACAAGCTGGAGCAGCAGTATGGTGACCAAGTGGTGCAGCTTAGGACTAACAAATTGCCAAAAGGCCTCATAACCTTGGAGTCAATCTTCAACCCGAATGATCAGTTCCAGAAGGAGAAAGCAAACATTCAAGTAAAGGGTGAAGATTCAGAACCTATTTTAGTAGATGAAGGCAAGACATTGCAAATTGGCAAAGTAAGTACTCCACAAGAGAAATCTGATTTTGTTCAGCTTTGTCAAGAATTCCCAGATGTCTTTGCTTGGACTTACAAAGATTTAAGAGGTTTCAATCCAAAGTTGGCACAACATACTATTGAGTTGGATCCGGAATCCAAGCCTGTCAGGCAAAAGCAAAGGCCAGTAAATCCTCATATCGAGCCTCTCATGAGAAAAGAGTTAAGCAAGCTCATTGAGGCCAGTATCATCTTTCCCATCAAACACTCAAGTTGGGTTGCAAACTTGGTGCCGGTAAGAAAGAGAAATGGAGAAATAAGATTGTGTGTGGACTTTCGCGATCTAAATAGAGCATCACTCAAAGATCATTATCCGCTTCCATCAATGGAACAAATATTGCAGGTTGTAGCTGGTTCAGAAAGGTTTTCATTGCTAGATGGATATTCAGGCTATAATCAGATAATGGTGAAAGGAAGAAGATCAATTCAAACATGGCCTTCACTACAAAATGGGGCACGTATGCTTACAAGAAGATGCCATTTGGACTGTCAAACCGGAGCAACATTTCAGCGAGCTATGGATATGGCATTCAAAGGCTTAATCAACAAGATGGTGCTGGTATACGTAGATGATATCACTGTCTTCTCAAAGAATGCAGCAGACCATCTCTTTCACCTCAGACAAGTGTTTCAGAGGTGTAGAAGGTTTGGAGTGTCATTGAATCCAAAGAAGTGTGTATTCTTGGCACACGAAGGCAAACTGTTGGGCCACATTGTCTCTAGGGAAGGGCTAACAATTGATCCTGAAAGGGTTGAAGCCATCCGAACGCTTCCATTGCCACACCACAAGAAATCTCTCCAAAGCTTCTTAGGAAGGATAAACTTTGTCCGCAGATTTGTGCCTAATTTTGCCACTCTTGTGAAGCCTCTAACAATGATGTTGAAGAAGAGTCTGGCATTCAAATGGACAGCAGAAGGCAAAGAGAGTTTTGAAAACATCAAGCATGCAATATCACAAGCTCCAACTCTTATCAACCCAGATTTCTCAAAGGACTTCATGTTGTATGCATTTGGAGGATCAGATACAATCTCAGCTATCTTGACACAGCTGAATAGAGAAGGTTCAGAACAGCCCATAGCATTCTTCAGTCAAACCTTGGAAGATTACGAAATAAAGTATTCTTTCATCGAAAAGCATGTCCTTGCTGTCATCAGGAGCTTGAAGAAGTTCAGACATTTGGTCTCAAACAATAAGATTCAACTGCTGGTGTCTCATGCTGGTGTCAAGGACTTCCTCCTAAACAAGGATTTAAACGAGAAGAGAGCAGGTTGGATCACTCGGGTGATGGAATACGATATTGAAATCAAAGTGACCAAGCTAGTTCGTGGCAAAGGCTTGTGTGAGCAGCTCGCTTCCAAACAACCAGACAAGCCAAAAAGTGAAGAGGATGTTGTCTTGCTACTACAGAATGATCAAGAACAACCAGCTGATGATGCACCCGTCCCATGTTGGACTCAAGACTTGGTGCATTACCTCCAAACAGGCTTGTGCCCTCTAGAAGTGAGCAAAGCAAAGAGGAGATACTTCAGATTACAAGCCATTCCATATGTGCTTGTTGACGGAGTTTTGTTCAAGAAGGACATCAATGGTGTTCTATTAAGATGCATTGGAACAGGTCAAGTTGAGAAGATCTTACACGAGTTCCATGACGGGGAAGCAGGAGGCCACTTTGCTCCACGAGTGACAGCTCTCAAAATCATGAAAGCTGGTTACTATTGGCCTACTGTGTTCAATGATTGCTACTCATGGGTCAAGAAATGCAAGAAATGTGCATTCTTCACGGGGAAAGAAAGGTTAGCAGCGCTGCCCCTTCGTCCAATTTCAGTAAATCAGCCATTCATGCAATGGGGATTGGACTTCATTGGGGTTATCAATCCCAATTCAAGTCAGGGCCACAAGTGGATACTAACAGCAACAGACTATTTCACCAAGTGGACTGAAGCAGTGGCACTCAAGGAGGCAAATGAATCTAATATCTTAGATTTCTATGAAGGGATAGTCACGAGGTTTGGTGCCCCTGCCACTATCATATCAGACAATGCATTGGCATTCCTTGGCACAAAGATCACTGAATGGGCTGTCAAGAATTGTGTGTATCTCAGCACTTCATCGAACTATTACCCTCAAGGTAATGGCCAAGCCGAGTCTACAAACAAGAACCTACTAAGAATCATCAGGAGGACTCTTGATGAGAATCAAAGGACTTGGCACGCAAAGCTCAAATCAGCCCTATGGGCTGATAGGATCACGCCCAAGAGATCTACAGGAAGCTCTCCATACAAGCTTGTGTACGGGAAGGAAGCAGTTCTACCTATATCACTTGAGTTGCCAGCGTTGGAACTCATGAAACAGTTGGAACTAGCTGAGTTTGAACCTATGGAAATCAGGTATGCAGAGCTGATGGAATTAGAAGAGACAAGAGAGCACGCAATGCAGACCATAGAAAAGGATAAAGCATTGGTCAAAAAGAGTTTTGACAAGAAAGCTAAGGCCAGGATATTGCAAACTGGAGATTTGGTACTGAAGTGGGATGCTGATCATGCAAAACCAGGAAAGCACTCCAAGTTTGATGCCATCTGGAGTGGCCCGTACATGATCATTGAATGCAAAGGTAGCAATGCTTTCTGACTGGCTAAGTTGGATGGTGAAGAATTGCAGATTCCGGTCAATGGGATCTATCTCAAACGCTGCTACTAGAAAGAAGAGCTTCTCACCCTTGTAAATATTAATTTAGATTTTCCATTCCTCTAAGTGCTTATGCACATTGTACTGCTGTTAGAGTAGTTTTTATTTCCCTAAGTGCTTGTGCACATGTCCTATTGCTTCTAGTATGTGCATGTTTGCAGTTCATCAAGCTCCTGGAAAAGAATTTGCAGCCATGAGGAAGACCAGCTCAACAAATGTTTCAAATGGCTCAAGGACACAAGGTTTTCAAATTTCAGATCAGCTGAGAGGTTATCAAACAGACTCCATGCCCAATGGATTGCTACAAGCAGCTGGCCGTTCTTCATCTGGCAGGCAGATGACCCCGCTGAGTCACCAAAATTGTTATCCAAAATTCACCCCTCAAGGTAATTTTGATAACATGCATCAAATTCTCAAGTCCCAAGCAAATATATTGAGTCAGGGCAAAAGTCATGTTTCTAGGGTCCCCTCAGATATTTTTCTAACTCCCCTGTCCAAGAAGAAGAGAGCAAGTTCTGAGAAAATGTAAAAAAAAAAATTGCAAAAAACAGGCTCGGGCCAGGAAAAATCGTGAAAAATGGCTAAGTCCTAGTCCAGGTAGTCCTTGGGACAGTTGGGACAAAAACGCGTGCGCGAACCGGCCGAAAGGCCACCAGGCGGTGCGAGTAGCATTTGGGACAATCGGGACAAAGTACGCGCGGGACGCGGAAATCCGAACTGGCCGAAAAATGGAAAAAAATTGACTAACTGTTGAAACAGGCAGTCTGGGACATTTGGGCAATTAGTACGCGAACCGGCCGGATCGGCCGAAATGAGTCAAGGCAGCCCGAAACAGTTGGGCCGAAGGTACAAAGTACGCGAACCGGCCAGATCGGCCGAATCAAGGAGAAAATGAGAACTGCTCAGTCAGGGACGCGCGGGACAAAAGCGCGAACCGGCCGAACCGGGCGAAATCGGGAAAATTTGTCCCAAACAGTCCGAAAGCAAATGGGACATTTGGGCCGCGATGTACGCGAACCGGCCGGTTCGGCCGAAATCAGCAAAAGGAGCACTGTGCCAAATGGGACAAAGGGACGCGTGGGACGCGAAAAGCCGAAGCATGGCCGAAGGCAGAGGAGAAAAGTCAACATTTGACCCGTGGAACTTCAAACGGCCATAACTTTTGACTCCGAGCTCCGATTTTCACAAAATTGGACTTTCTGGAATGAGCACGACGTCCTCTACGCCAAAAAAAATGGATTTCTTAATTTTAATGAGGGTAGATATATTTAAATAAAGAGAAACATATTCGGCTCCAGTCAGTCAATGCTCATTCCCGTCAAATGACAGAAAACGCCTGCCAGGCCCAAAATAGCTGCCCGCACTCAGAAGGCCATAACTTTTGCATTTCTCAACGAAATCGCACAAAATTGGTACCGTTGGAATCGTGGTTCCGAGCCCGATGCACAGAAATCAAGAAATTCTAGATTTGATCAGAAATTGATTGAGTTTTTTAAGAAAACGTGGCCGGGTTCAGAACAGTGTTTTATTTGGTAGCTGGGAGTGCAATTAAGAGGCATGGTCATCATTCTTTCTCTGCTGCAGCACATGGGACAGTATGGGGAGCCTTTTGCAAGTAATGTACAATCATTTCACTCAATTTAATGCCTCTTACAGGTGGTTGAAGGACAGATTTCGGGATTTCCATTTTCCCTTCTCTTCTCCTTCTCATTTTTTCTATAAATTGGAGTGTTGGGCTCATTGTAAAGGGGAGAGTTTTTGGGTAGCAAAGCTCTGTCAAAATTGCTTTGTGAAGCCAGTGTGTTGCAGGCCCTTGTAGTGGACTCCTTGCATGGTGATCCAGGCCCTTATCTTGTAATAGATTGAACTGTGCATATCATGAAGCAATAAAATATAAGTTTGTGGATGTATCTTCCCCTGCTGTGTTTTCTTGCATTCTTCTTGCCCCTTTGATCTTTCTACAAGAATATTGTGTCTATTATTATGTTCTTGCAGGGATTCATTATCATTGTGTATGCTTGGAATATTGTTGTGAATGCATTTTGCTAGATTATGGTGAACTGTCATCACCTCTTCTAGTGTGCACTTTGCCTCTGTATTTCACACATTTGGAGATTACTCTCACACCCTCCTTTTCTGGTGTATCACCGCTTTAGTGTAGGCTTTCATTTTATGCATTCTCTCTCCCTGGTCCCTTAGAAATTTAGATTAGAATAGTTAGCTTATCCTGCATTAGAGTAGATTGTGGCAGGTAGTTTAGGAGCAAGAACCAGCTTTCTCTGGAGGTCTATCTCAAGTAGCAAGTCCCACAACTTGGAGATAGTACCCATGTTATCCAATCACACTGTGAGTTCAAGAGTATCATGTCAAAATAAAGGGTGCTGTGATTCGGTGATAACAACTACCATCAATTATATCATCCCAATCCTTTCATCCAAAATTACAGATTTTTCTCAATGTCCGGCTCAAAATTTTGTTGAAAGCCTCAGCAGTCCCATTTTCCTGAGGATGATATGGTGTAGTCTTATGGTGTGCAATCATGAATTCATCCAATAAAATTCTGATTATCTCATTCAAAAAGTGTGTGACCCTATCACTGGTCAAACTTAAAGGGCATCCATACCTCGTAATAATATTTTCCCATAGAAACCTAGCTGATGTAGTTGTTGTGTAATCCTTTATAGGGGTTGCTTCTGCCCACCTTGTTAGATAATCTATGCAAGTAATGATTCAACAGAACCAATGATGCAGCCTAGAATTTACCAGTAAAATCTTGGATGTGTTGGCACATCACTCAACCTAGACTAAACGCTCACCCAAAGTGCGTAAAGGTACCAGGCCCCACTTTAGAGTTGTTGTTGCAAGATGTTAGCATGGTGAAGACTTAAAGCATTTAGATCCATGACTAGTATATGATTCTATAGTGCATGTTCAGATCTAGATCTAGAGAATAACAGACTTAAATGATAACCATGATGAAATCAAGCATGAAAGAACCAATTGTACTCAGGAGTTGATACATTGATTCAGGATCCAATACACTCCATTGCATTAAATATGATAAATACACAGAAGCTTATTACAATAGATAATACCATAGTTTATGTGTGCATCAGATTTGGCAGCATAACCTCACCATACCTTAGTTCTTACATACTATATCTATACTACATAGTTCACTACATATTTATAAGGGTGGGGACTTTCCCTTCACCGCTTATCTAATCCCAAAATAGGTTACCTATGATATTATTAGCCACACATCGTTACAATAATAGCCACACATGCAAGTGTGCTAAACATAGACTTCTTATATTTAACTTTCAGTAGTAAATATATTCTCAGCATGTACCCATGCAAAGCGCTTCATAGCCAACCCTCTAAAAAGAGCCAATGCGTGTCGCGCAAGTCTTTAACTAGTTTGTGTGTTCAGCACGCTATCTCCAAAAATAGCTCATGTTGGTTCATCATGAAAAAAAGTAAGTCCCAAATTTTTCTTTGTTCTTAGTATGTGATTCCTTCCTGATCCTCTTACGCTTTTGAATGCCATCTGCTCTTCCATGTGAACCTTTTGTATGTTTTTTTCTAAGTGCCATATTTCAACTAACCAACACTCTCTAGGGCAATGATTCCCTTTGTGTGTCATAGCAACTCGCATTTGTGCACATGCTCTGCAACTTCTTCCACACCTTTGTAATCAGGAAAGTGGAGTGACATCTCATAAAACACCTATTGATAATGTTGTGAGCCTTTCCCACCAGATCCAAAACTTTGACCTCCTCTTAAATTTCCTCCACCACTAGCACCACTAGATCCACTAGCTCCTATCTCTCTGGATCCTCCATATCCTCCTCCTATCATAGGTAAGGTGCCTAATGCAGTTGCACTCTACATTCCCACCTGTTTTGCTAAACTGTAGTATGTGATACTGAACCACTCCCAGATGTGTTTTCCGTGCCACTTCCAGACATGATACAAAAACTTTGTGAACCCAAACCTTACCCAAATGATGCGCTAGAAAAAATACTTCCAAACATCGGAAATGTCTGTGCATCCATAGATGGGTTTAATGTATAATGATATCTACCTGAAGTTATCTGCTCACCAATACCAATTGAACTAGAAGTACTTACATCTTTGATACTGGGAAACTAAGCGCTAGGGTTTGGTCACCAGGTGGGCTAATATGCACACCTACGGCTCTCCTTTCTCCATATGATGAGCTCTCACCATAATTCAAGGGATTTTCTCTCTCGTGCTTTCCAAGATGGGGTAACACAAACTACCTAGGTCCCACGCCCTCCGCACTAACCTCAAATCCTTCTCGCAATGCATGTCTCCATAATTCCATCACATTGAAAACTTCACGTTGTCTTGCCAACTCCATTTCTCAAGCTTCATTATACTTGAGCCACCTCTCCTCTCTCTCTTCCTCCATCGTAAATTCCTTCATCTCCACCACATCATCTTCCACGCCTCATGCCTAGCGAAATTTTAGTCAGTCATGGGAAATGATTCCAAACTAAAAGTAATAATCAGGATCTTGATGGTTAAATGGTAAAGAACACAAGAAAGATCCTTTGGGTTCTCATGAGAACTCACACTCAGCAACTTCTGGACAAGAATAAGTTTAGATTGCATAATCCAACGTGTAACTAGTCAACACACCTTCCACCAGTGATCAACAACATGAGTCCAGGTCAGATCATCATCCTGTAACCGCTGATATTCCTCTTGGGTAAAAACACAAGGTCTATAGTACCAGCTCATCCTTGATGCATATGTTGAGAGCCATTCATATAACTCTGCTGGGAAACAATAAGAAAAATGTCTCATAGATATTGTGATATAGGTTCTCCTCCACCCATTTATGTGCATCAAACTCAGATCCAGTGTTGAACCTCTTAGAAAATTCATCCTCCATGCTTTTAAGCCAGGTATTGACATTGTCCAAGGTTAAACACTCCTTCATCACACATCATTCTCACAAAATCTTCAAAATAGGTCCCGGCAATGGAACTAAGATGTAGTCTCGTTTACCTCTATCCTCTAATCTTTCTTTTAACCCCAAGTGCATCGACCTATCATCCAATTCCTAGGTGCTCACCAGAGGCGTGAGTGGGCACTGAGCCCCTCCTTTATGTGAGCCTTGTGAGAATGTTCCACCATTAATGGAGGAAAGGTTTACATAGAAAAGAACACATGCATTTAATCTAATACAGATGTAGTGAATCTAGTATCTAAGCATAATGCCCTATAAGATAAACATAAACATCACAACAACATGATGGAAATAGATCTGAACCATTAATAACATGGCGCACACTAGGGTTTAGTTTATAAACACAATGTACATGAAACAGATCTCCATATATTTATTAAATCATTTTACAGTAGCCATATTACATCAAACGGGGTCATCTCAGACCATATACATCATGAAATAACATTCCAACCCCACAAAACTATTCTGAAACAAGATCCTAGCTATTTTTTCCCATTACAACCCTTGTTCAGACCTGAGCACATACATCTATGCTTAGTAACAACATTCTTGCAGCACTTTGTTACCTCTCTCATTCTTCTTTATTTCGAACCCAATCACTCCTTTAAATAGAATTTAGATTCACCGTTATAGTTTCACTCATGAGAAGATCACATGTCAAGTGGAAGTGTGGTCCTCCATGATCAATCGAGTGCTTATTCCATCTTGTAAAGGCTTACACTAACTCCAATGATCCTTCTAGGAATATTCCATGTGTGGAATATTCTTTTCTTGACCTCTAAGGCTCCAGGCTGGCACCTTATCCATTCATCACACCTGTTTGGGCCTTCACGTGTTTTTCCTACGACATCACTTTCAAAATGTGGCTAAGCCCCCAAACCCTCTTCTTTTGTTGTGTGTCAACCTCTTCTCTTGCATGCCTTTCTTTTATCACCTTATTACTTGTTTTCCTTGCACACACGCTCCTTCTGCCCTAGGACTTAGTCAATTTAGGGCCCAATAGTTGGACCTATAAGGAGAAGACTATCAAGTAGTCAAATACACATGTATATGTGTTAAAAATGCATGTAAAGATGTATATATATAGTAAAAAACATGTAATGGAAATAAAAAGTGTAAAAGGAACATGTGCACCTGATTTGTGGTGAGAGAAAGGGTGTAGAGAGAATATCATGTACTGCACATTTTTTTGGGCGATCTCACGCCACCTTGGCTAAAAAAGTGTAGGGAGAAAGATGCATTATTCTCCAACATATAATTATTTCCCTGAAGATGTATGAATATATCTTTATACTACCTAGTTTTTCAGGCAATCCGACACCACTGGCCATAGTAGTGTAGGGAGGAAATCTGTTGTATCCTCAAACTTGTAACTACTCCCTAGAATGCTAAGGACAACTTGTCATATAAAATCTGCTATGTACAGGGTTCGTAGATTGGTTTGAACCCACTTGTTGTATAACCCACAATGTCAAGGATGGAAAACTGAATTGAACTATAGTGGTAGAAAGCATTGTGTAATGTGTAAAACCTCAAATGGTTCCCCCCTCTTTGGGGGCGCATGTGACATCATGGATAGGAGAATACGGCCCAAAATAGGACTAACCACATAAATTATGCCCTACAAGGGGAAGGGAAATGCACTTGGTAGAAACCAAGGTGTCCATAAATAAGTGGCTAGAACAAGTGTTAGTATGAATAAGCATCCATGTAAAATACAAGTGTCAGCTACACAAACAATGTAGAAGCTAGAATGCAAGTAAACATGTAAGAATACAATCATATACTGCCAAAGTGGGTTGCAAACATTGGACATCACTTATGATGTCGCAAGAAAATCAAGGCCATAATGGCCGCATACAAACAAACAAGTGTGCACACCAAACAAATAACAATTCCCACATACAATAGCATACATGAGACAAACGAACAGATAGCCATAGAAGAAAATAATCCTACAAAAAAAATTCACATGAATCACCCATTAGCATTTTAGTAAGATAACTCATATGTCAAATGCATGTATAAGTAAGTAATGTCGAGTACTAAGCATAAAATTAAACAATAACACATGTAAGAGATGAATTTGGATGCCCCCAGCAACTGTTTTAGGAGTGGAAGAAGGCAAGCATCCTTATTATGTGTAAGACACTTGTCTCTTCGATCACAACTAGAAAAGGATGTGAATGTGCATGTGTGTATGGTAGAGATAATGACATAAAAGAAACCTATCTATCATGTGTAACAAGACAACCATATACACGCAAATGAAAGCAAGAGTAAAAGCAACCGACATATGCAATATGCTTTGGATGGGTGGAATGGAATGCAAGATGGATGAGAGGAGCCGCGTGCCCCCCAAGTGAATGGAGTTGTATGCAATGAGGTTCATTTCTTTTTCCCCCTCACCAATTAATAATGAACCGCAAATGATAGTGCTTCATCAGGAAATGGTCGAAAAGTGTGTGGTATGTCTAATGCATTGTGATGAGGATGTATTTATGTTGATAATATTGTAGACACCTAAAATTTGGTATCTCTACCCTTGTTCACCCACATGTGCATACTTATTTTAATTCATCCCCTTTTATTTAAATTCCCACTTAATTATCCTATCACCTTTAAACACTCATCAAAGTCCCATTAATTAATTAATCAATCAATTAATATCTTACCTTGCCTTAACAAACCTTCTTATTAGGATGTTTTTATCCTACACATAAATCCCCTTACTTTTCTCACTTTCTTCCTATCTATATTTATTCCCTAACTACCCATGACACATCCTCTTCCCACCCATATGCTTTAAATCACCCTTCCAACTTGTAAAAAACAAAAAATCACACCAAAAACATACAAAACTTGGTCATTAGGGAAACTTTCCCCGTAGTCAGCAGTAACCCAGTCCAGTCATTTTCAACCCTATAAAACCAAGTTAAATCCTTCCAAAAGATAGAAAAAATCATTAGATGCATGCAAATTTTGAAGCTATCTCATGACTAGTGAATTTCCTCTTGTGCTTGAGCATTCCTACAACAGTTACACATCTCCTAGATCTCCTTTGGATGCACTTGCATCACTCACGTTCATCCTTCATGAGCTTATCATTATATTGGAATTGCTTTAATCAAATTTTTATCATATTATTGTTGTTTTTCTTACTTTTAACATTTTACAGGTTCAAATCGGTCTCTACAACACTCATATATTCTTCAGCAACCTTCTTTTTCAACCTATCTACTTGCAGGTTGCCTTTTTCATCCATTTACCTTTGGCATTGTCTAGCTCTAATACAGTCATCGTTGACCCACCCTATTCACCGTTGACCAGGGTTTTGATTCTCAATCTACCCTTATCCATCTTTTTTTTTTCCATTTTCCTAGTTTTGTGCTTCAAACCCTAACCACACATGCTCATATACAACACATCAAAGCATACAATATTTTCAATGAAGTAAAATCAATGCAAAGAACATAACATGATCTCAAACACACATATATTGATAATAAAATCATATCACACACTTATATATAAGCTCAAATCATAGATCACAAAAATAATGTCTTCAACAATGATCCACAAGATACAATAAAGTTTTCTCTCAAGACAATCAAAGTCTCATGAATACATATGAAGAGATACAACTATGAGAATGTCTTCAACCTTCAAGATAAGATCTGAAAAATCCTTATAAACCTGCAAATAACATCAACATGCTATGAAGATAGCATCCAAACTCAAGCACCAAGTTTTCTTCCTCCTTCTCCAACTTGCTCTCAAAGAAACAACACCAACATTGCACTTGCTCAAATTATCCTCATGAAAATCAACCAAAAAGCTGTCCTAGAATGAGATTCTATGTGTTTTGGGCTAGGCCCAAAGGGTTTTTCTTTGCAGCAAAAGGGTTCTTCAAAAGAAGATAAAAGGGGTTTTCAAAGCTAAAACTATTATGCCCAAAAACTCCATTTTATACCCTTTCCTTGATTAAATTCAAAGGAGGTTGGTCCCTCATGATACCTCCTTTTTTTAACCCATTACATCATTAAAAACATCCCATAACTTCAAATCCAATAGCTACAATTGACCCAAGTAGGTCGGCCTAGCAAAAACCCTTCATTTCATGATCCAAAAATCACTAAAACACATGCATTGGGATGCCAAAATTCTCCTCATTCCAAAACCATGCTTATTCAAGCTCCCATATTCATAAAACATGATTAATAAATACATCATTTAAACATCATACATGGTCACAATTTTTGTCAACCAATCAAATTATTTCATTTAATGGGCCCAGTTCCTTTGTATTTCTCAAAATTGTTGTTTCCTGCACCCTTCAGCACCCTGGAAACTTCATATGATCACCAAATCACTTATACTAAACCAAAACATGCCATGTGACCACTCAAAATAAATTTAAGAACATTTAGAACACTTATAATAATATTATAAGTCATGAAACATCTTTCACTTCAAACCACAACAATATTTTCCTTCACCAAATCAACCTGCCAAAAAGGTTGTTTCCAAAGGTTAGCTCATAAAATCATTTATACAAACATTAAAGACCTAAAAATGGATTCATTGGATGAAAAATTCATCCCTCTTCACATTACAGGTGATAGGAAGCATCACCCAATCCATCTCATGCTTCAAACAACATCAAACTTACACAAAAACAAATTCTGTCTTGAACTGCCAAAAACCTTCTTGCTCAAATAATTCCCTGGAAACCCTGTCAAATGACCTCATCATGAGGAAATACATATATCAATGGAAATATATCTGAATATAATTTCCAACACAACTTGAATCACCTCAAAATCCACCTGTAGCTCAAGTTATGGCCATTTTACTGGACCCTGCTATTTGAGATCCCAAAACTACCCTTTGACCAGTCAACCTGTTTGGACCTCAAAACACTCATGAACCTACATAAAAATCATGTCTAAAACCTCCATGAAATCAACAAAAACTCTCATAATCATCATGCAACCATCAATTTTTCATGCTACTCCTTTGGACCATCTTGTCCTAAAACCTTCTTCTTCAGAAACTGCTATTTTTAGGTGGGGCCCACATATCACCATGACCTCAACCATACATTTATGGAAATATTGAGGAGTCCTCTACAACATCCAATCATCAATTTAACACTAGCAATCAAAACTGGGTCAATACACTTCACTTTATGCAAACTGCTCCTAGCTAGGGTTTAACTAGGGTTTTAGACCTCTTTACCTTCTTAACATTCGTTCATAAAAACGTGACAATAAAATGACCTCATTATTTTTTTGAAACCTTATAAACTCACCTTATAATTATCCCTGAAATCCACAAGGTCCCATGTAAATCACATGATTCACAACGAGCATCTGAAGTTGCACTTCGAGCTGGAATTTGCATTGATTTTCACCCTGTCTCACAAAATCAGTCATATCTGAAAAATTCACATCATGGGAACCTGAAATTTTTTCTGAGAGCATCATCACTCATCCCTATAACATATCTCAAATCATCATAATATCAATTCCATGGCCCAAATCTCTCAGTCACTAAGACTTACCTATGCTTGCATGTTAGATCCTCATAGTAACAACTAGGACCAACTGAAATAATGCAATAACTGAACATGAAACCTCTAAAATGACCCAAACATACCTCATATGCCATGATATACCTGATTTCTTGCTTCCATGAGCTCAAATGGCTCCAATACACTCTGTCACACCTCCAAGCAAGCATACCTGCTCCCAATGAGCACCTGTAACCAAGTGAACCACCTGTACCTGCACCATACCACTATTGTGAGTGCTCAAGCACCCTCAATTCATGCTATACATCATGTCAACATGCTTCCCAAGCAACCAAGAAGCTCACACTGTCAAGCTACACCTCCTAGGCACCTGTATGGGCTTGTCAGAGCAAGCATGCATCACTGAATCCCACTGTAGCAGCTGATAAACATCTGAACCATCATGTTAGCACTCAAACATCATCATGACATCATCCTACAACATTCACAATTTTTCATTAATGTGGTTTTTCATTAATGACAACACCTATTAGGACTACCATGCCAACAATCTCCCCCTTTGTCATTGATGGAAAACACCCTGAACTTCTCCCCATTTTTACATTAATGAAAAAGGCATACCTGTAGCTTACCTTCTTCACCTTCTTCAGCTTCATACCTTCATGATTTGGTTAGAAACATCAACCAAAGGTCTCAACAAGCTCATTTTCTTGATTTTTCCAAAAATTTGATTTTGCCTTCATTTCAAGCATGCAACAACAAGCTCCCCCTAGAAAAAACACTTCAACACATCTGAAAAAATCATTAGTACATCATGAAAAAAATCAAAAAATCACCTTTTAGGGGCAAAAACATCATTCCACCTTCTAGGCATGCAAAAACATCAATTTTCTCCTATACCCCTATTTTGAGCCTTCTTGAAACACTGTAGCAGCCATAATACTGAACCAATCACATCTCTAATCAACATGCCAACAATGTTCATAACCATCATATACATATTAAATCATCATTCACCATTCTTTATTGACAAGGAATCCATCATTTCTAGGCCTAAAACATGCATATCAAGGCATAATTCTTTCATTTTCTTCATACCAAGTCAATAAGGACATAACAGCCCTAATAAACCTTTTAAAAATTTTGACCAATTTTTTTCAACACCTCTACAGGTCCACCAAGCTTTGATTCAACCAAAAACACTCCCCCTAGGCTTAATACCTCTAATTCTAGCTCTAAGCACAAAATTGAGCAACTACCTTCTTACCATACCTTGAAATCACATTTACAACTTTTTCAAGGTCCCTAAACAACTTTTTCAGTCTTCTACAGTCATTTTGACTGATAACATTGCAACATACATTTATCAAAAAAAAATGAATAAACCCCATTCATATTCTCACCTTGAATGGCCTTGATACACACATTTTCAACCTTCATGAGATAAGGATCACCAAGTACTCCCCTATCATTTTGAGATCTCATACATACACTTGAGCAAAAATTATTTGGACACATAGCAAATGCTCAATTTCATGAAATCAATCATTTTTACCTTCAGACTAACATTTGAGAATCACAATAATGTCACATTTCCACCATATAACCTAAGTTTATTAAAGACTCAAGCAATCAATATTGAGAACATCTCTAAATCTTGAGAATCACTACTACAATTACAAACTTTAGCATTTACAAACTGTTCATCTTACTTATGGAGCACAAAACAACCTCAGACTTCCTGACCAACAACAAATGACTTACATGAACTTACAATCACCATTCATGAAAATTCATCTTAGTTCAAATACAATGTGATCACATTTTTGAAAAGCTTTATAGCTCCTAAATTTCAAAAATTCATACCATGGATGAACAACCTTGCAATACTCTTCAACATGTAACTTTATTCTTCAGACATCTAGACATATTACAAAGTCACTTCATGAAACACCTATAACTTTTCATTACAAATGAACTTCCAATACTTAAAATGTTTCATTTCTACCATACCATCAATAATTCATCATTGATTTCATATTTCATTTAATATTTCACTTTCACTTTGTTTACAGATTTTCATGCCCTCCTACACCTATAGATACATTAGATTTAGCCTAAAAACTTACCTTACATTCACATGCTAACAAAAAAAAACTTTGATACACACAGACCAGATCTTAACACCACAATAACCATTCATTAGATCATACCTTTTTAAGATACCTATAACACCTTGAGGAATCATTCATTCATACCATTGAAATCATCAACTTTTTACCTCTATACTTATAGGTCTTCATTCTCATTTCATTCTAGAAGAGCATGCTAGACTAATCACATAGCTTACACATTATCATAACATACTTACTTCAACAAACATCACTTAACCTAATCAATCCTTTTAAGATACTTCATAGATTCATGAATTTAACATACACTCATTCAGGATGATAGTCACACTTTCATACCATACCTAAAAACCTTCTTGACACTCTTGCCACTATACTTAGTCACCTTTTGTCTTCATGCACTCATGAAGAGCTTAACACAACACTTGACCTTTTTGAACAACTTGACCATGACAAAGCTTCTTAAGGTATTTTTTAATGCATCAATGTATCCAAATTTGACATTAGAATTCTCCATTCATGAACATTCTTGCATCATCTTGAAGATCTTAAACTAGGTTAGAATTTCAAGATAAACCCTTTCAACATTGTGCTTCAAAGAAAATCAAACTTAACTTGAAATCATTTCATTGATAACAAAATCATTCACTGCACACCTTTTCACATTTTTACCATCCTTTATCCCCATTATCTTGAATTAGTATTTTCTTTTAATTTTAAAACCTGCATTCACATGACTCCATCATATGATTTAAAACAAGTTTCATGGAGACAAATCTCATAGGACATGATGCATACCAAAGATAAAAGTAAAGAAATATCATCAAATTTGACATAATTTGAAATTTAACAACTTTCTTCATTACACAATGAAAACTTGAATCACTTGAACAACATATTTAAACCTTGACTAAGACAAACCTTCCATTTATTAGATATATTCATATTTGATATCATAAACATTGAAATTCATAAGATATCTCATTCACATTATGACATTTCACCTCCTTTGAAAAATTATCACTAATCTTGATTTGATGATAATCTTTAAGACTGAATCACTTTTTGAGATCCTTAAACTCAAATTTTCAATAAAGATCTTGATTATGACTTTCAAAAATGACTTGTAACTTTCATTCATAATATCATAATCCATAAAATATCAGAGACAATTTTCCATGAAAAGACTGTCATATTACTTGGACAAAACAATATAATGCAATTTAACACTTTCAATACAAGAGTCTTCCTACTTATTCAACTTATCTTTTATACTTGAACTTAAAAATTCTACATCATACTATTGATAATCCCATATCTGAAATTCATATCATTAACCCATCATTTGATCATCATGAATCTATACTAATTCATTTGTCAACTTCTTACTTTGATAGAACATATATATTAAAATATCTTATCACTTCATGAGCTTTTCACCATAACACTGATAGTAGAATTTTTCACATCAAACTTCTTCAATTTCACTTACATGATCAACCAATCTTGAAGATATAAGACTTCATTAACAATCATTTTACTAAACAATTGAAATGACACCATTAGACACATACTCCTTTATATTGACAATACACTTCCTGAGAATCATTAACAAACCATTAGAATCTTAGTGACAAATACTAAACTTCATAGATTATTTTCTACACCATTCACATACAAAAACTTTTAGATGAACACTATGATACACCACACAATAATATTTAAACTCATGAATCAATGTCAAAACACAATAGAACACATACTTTGACTTAAGACTCAATATGAATGCTGACAAGATAACACAAGACATTAAGACTTTGAATCAAATCACATATAAGACTGACTCTTAAGATCTATGACTTAAATGACATAATCTTTGTTTGACACTTAAGGAATTTGACATACTTCATGATACCATTTCTTGCAACTTGAAAAGACACAATTAGACTTTATTCATAGATGACTCATTAGATTTGACATATACATGCTCTACATGACACATAGACACACATTTTGAAATGACAAAAGACTTACTTGAGACTATTCACACTTAGTGACAAAAAAAACTTCAAACATATATTTTTATGAATATCATAGACATCAACAACTTATGATCCAAATATCACAAATATCTCATATTTGACAACAAAAACATATAGACATCAAAAACCTTAGACAACATACAACACATACTTGTATGCTTTGAAGAACAACAAGACATGAGACTTGACATTCACAACATGACCAACTAATAGAAAATCATGAACTACTAATGACTTGAGAAACATACCTCAACATCATGAAGAAGACACACACATGACAAGACAACTCCCCCTCACTCCAATGCTTCTTTTGCACCTATACACCTCTATGAAGCCTAATAGAGGCATATGTCACCATGGAGGAGCTTGATGAGAGACCTAAGTAGGTCTCAAGCCCTCTTCTTGGACCTTGATTATCTCCTCTTTATCTGATTTCTCATTTTTTGTAGCAGATCCCTCCTTTACTCAGTCACATCCTTGGAAACATCTTTACCACTTTGACTAGCTTCTCATCCTTCTTTTTGTATACTTGAGCTTGTGGCTTAGGTTTTTGAGTTCTTTCTTCAACTGACCTGCATTACAAAACCTTGCAATGTGCCCTATCTTGTGGCACCTAAAACATTCCACTTTCCTTCCTTTGCACTCATAAGCCCTATGTCCATATCCATTGCAAGCATAACAATACCCATTGAACTTTCTTACATACCTCTTTGTGTTTTATGGCTAATTTTTGCAATATTTTGCAAGATGTCCCTTTTCTTTTCAATGATAGCATTCAGCTCCATATCTTTAACCTATTTTTTCTCCTTCTTGTCTTGACATTCTTCTTCCTTCTTTTCTTCACAATGTTCCTTTCCTTTTCCATCATCCTTCTTTTCAACCTTAGGACTACAAAAACTAGCCCTATGTCCATAAGCACCACATTTGTAACAATTACCATGAAAAACACCATACCTATATGCATTTGGCTTCCTGATAGGTGATCTTCTAGGAGGTGGAAGCCTTGAAATTTCTCCCTTGCTTGGCTTCCTTCTTTCATTTGATTTCATTTGACTCTTCTTCATTATTTTTCTTCATTTTCTTCTTGGATGAGCCCTCATTGAAGCCTAGGCCTGTCCTATCACCATAGGCATTTTGATTTTCCAACATCTTAATTAGATTTGTAAACTTCCTTGAAAAGGATAGTACCTTTCTTGTCATGGTGCCTAGATCTTTCTTCAAATCATCTATTTCTTTCCTCTTGATCTTCAGCTCATCTCATGTCTCCTCAAGTTGCTTCGTTAGGACCTTGACTATTTATTATTTTTCAGCCTCATGTTTGAGACATTCTTCTCTCTTGATTTTCAACTCAGCTTGGGCCTCCTCAAGTTGAGTTTTCAAGACTTTGACTATTTCATCATGAGTTCTAGACATCTTGTAAATATGGATCACCATGATCACCTAACCATTGCATTATCGTGAAGGTATTAATATGAATTTTATCCAAATATGCAGGTGTCATCTTGTCACCAAAGATATCCCTCTAGCTTGTTAGGCTACTTCCAAGGGCCTTCTCTGATACCAATTGTTGGAGGTGACAAGGACTGAGAGGGGGGGTGAATCAGTCCCCAATAAAAACTTTTCAACACTTGTGCTTCAAACCCTAACCACACATGCTCATATACAACATATCAAAGCATAAACCTTCTAAATGAAGTAAACTTAATGCAAATAACATAATATGATCTCAAACACACATATATTGATAATAAAATCAGATCAACACACTTATATAGATATGCTCAAATCAGATCACAAAAATAATGTCTTCAACAATGATCCACAAGATACAATAAATAGCTCTCAAGCCAATCAATGTTTCATGAATACATATGAAGATATACAACTATGAGAATGTCTTCAACCTTCAATATCAGATCTGAAAACTCCTTATAAACCTGAAAATAACATCAACATGCTATGAAGATAGCATCCAAACTCAAGCACCCAGTTTTTCCTCCTTCTCCAACTCGCTCTCAAAGAAACAACACCACCATTGCACTTGCTCAAATTTCCTCATGAAAACTCAACCAAATACTATCCTAGAATGATATTCTAGGTGTTTTGGGCTAGGCCCAAAGTTTTTTTCTTTCAGAAAAAGGGTTCTTCAAAAGAAGATAAAAGGGGTTTTCAAAAGCTAGAACTATTATGCCCAAAAACTCCATTTTATACCTTTCTCTTCATTAGAACTCAAAGGAGGTCGGTACCTCATGATAAATTCAACCCATGCATCATTAAAAACATCCCATAACTTTTCCACAACAGCTACAAGTGACCCAAGTAGGTCAACCTAGAAAAAAACCCTTCATTTCATGATCCAAAAATCACTAAAACACATGCATTGGGATGTCAAAAATCTCCTCATTCCAAAACCATGCTTATTCAAGCTCCCATAATCATAAAACATGTTTAAATAATCATTTAAACATCAACCATGGTCACAATTTATATCAACCAATCAAATTATTTCATTTAATGGGCCCAGAGCTCCTTTGTAATTCTCAAAAATGTTGTTTCCTGCACCCTTCAGCACCCTGGAAACTTCATCTGATCACCAAATCACTTATACTGAACTAAAGCATGCCATGTGACCACTAAAAATAAATTTAATAACCTTTAGAACACTTCTAAGAAATGTTATAAGTCATGAAACATCTTTCACTTCAAACCACAACAAGATTTTCCTTCACCAAATCAACCTGCCAAAAAAGTTGTTTCCAAAGGTTAGCTCATAAAATCATTTATACAAACATTAAAGACCTAAAAATGGATTAATTGGATGATTCCAAATTCATCCCTCTTCACATTCCAGGTGATAGGAAGCATCACCCAATCCATCTCATGCTTCAAACAACATCAAACTTTCACAAAAACAGATGTTGTCTTGAACTGCCAAAAACCTTCTTGCTCAAAGAATTCCCTGGAAACCATGTCAAATGACCTCATCATGAGGTAATAAATATATCAATGGAAATATATCTGAATATAATTTCCAACACAACTTGAATCATCTCAAAATTCCACCTGTAGCTCAAGTTATGGCCAAAACACTAAACCCTGCTATTTGAGATCCCAAAACTGCCCTTTGACCAGTCAACCTGTTTGGACCTCAAAACATCATGAACCTGCATGAAATTATCCTGAACTCCACCATAAATCAATAAAAACTCCCATACATTATGCAACATAAATTTTTCATGCTACTCCTTTGGACCATCTTGTCCTAAAACCTTCTTCTTCAGAAACTACTATTTTTGGGTGAGGCCCACATATCACCATGACCTCAACCATACATTTTATGGAAATATAAGGAGTCCTATACAACATAAAATCATCACATTTTTTTAAACCAATCAAAACTAGGTCAGTATACTTCACTTTTGCAAACTGCTCCTAGCTAGGGTTTAACTAGGGTTTTAGACCTCTTTACCTTCTTAACATTCGTTCATAAAAATGTGACAATAAAATAACCTCATTATTTTTGTTAAACCTTATAAACTCACCTTATAATTATCCCTGAAATCCATAAGGTCCCATTCAAATCACACTATTCAAAACGAGCATCTGAAGTTGCACTTCGAGCTGGATTTTACACTTAATTTTGACCTTGTCTCACAAAAACAGTCATATCTTGCAAAAATTCACATCATGGGAACCTGAAATTTTTCTTAGAGAATCATGACTCATCCCTATAACATATCCAATCATCATAATATCAATTCCATATCTCAATATCTCCAGTCACTAAGACTTACCTATGCTTGCATGTTAGATCCTCATAGTAACAACTAGGGTCAACTGAAATAATGCAATAAATGAACAAGAAACCTCTGAAAATGACCCAAACATACCTCATATTCCATGATATACCTAATTTCATGCTTCCATGAGCTCATATAGCTCCAAAACACTCTGTCACACCTCCAAGCAAGCATACCTGCTCCCAATGAGCACCTGTAACAAGTGAACCACCTGTACCTACACTATACCACTATTGTGAGTGCTCAAGAACCCTCAAATCATGCTATAAATCATGTCAACATGCTTCCCAAGCATCCAAGAAGCTCACACTACCAAGCTACACCTCCTAGGCACCTATATGGGCTTGCTAGAACAAGCACACCTCACTGAATCCCACTGTAGCAACTGATAAACATTTGAACCAACATGTTAGCATCTCATAAACAACATCATGACATCATCCTACAACATTCACTTTGTCATTAATGTGGTTTTACAATGAACGTGTGTATGATGTAGCCTAAAGCATACATATCATTTGAGACTCAAGAGTCCAGTGAAGATTGTTAGCCTACATAATAGTCACAACAAGATGACTTAGAATAGGTTAGCATTTAGCTTATATTGTATGTCACTAACCTAGTAATGTCGCATGATAAAGGTGAATGAAGGTATGTGTATGAAAGATCCATTTTGATTTGTAAACTCTTCTAGTTGAGTATGGACCGAGGAACTGAGTGCATCATAGACTTAGTGACATAGTGTGTAGATAATATGTAGTATGTGTCATAGATAATATAGATAACCATGTGATGTTTGTAGAATGTGTAATTAGAAATGCAATGTATAGTTCCCAATGTAAGATATAATGCAGACTAATAATGTGAATGTTGATACATTTTACTATCAAAGATGAAGTATATGCTCAATGCTAGTAGCATGTAAAATAATGGCTCATATGACTCAATGAGGGATGAATCAATGAGCATAGTATGTATTTGATATATAGATGCGTCAATGTCATAGTGTTCAATATAGAGTAAATATTCAAATGTATAATGCAAAATCACGATGTATGGATAGCCTAAATGTGAAGATATGTGTTATGTAGTAGATGATGAGTAATATGTAATGCTTTGACTTGTAAGGATAATAATAGTGTGACAATGTATGATGAATAGTGGTATGGTATGTACTAAATTAATGTGTGTATATGTAAATGTTGAAATGATGTAGATTAAATGTAGAGATGTAGACATAAGGCATATGACGTAATCATGTGAAGCAGTCATAATGTGTAATACCTATCATGCAGTGTGTGGGGTTCATTTTGACCTAGTAAGCCCTTAATATATCAAGTGTGAACCAAAGCATAAGAGTGTGTCATTGGGTAATGCATGTTGCAAAGTGTGTAGATGAATACACCAGTGTTTAGGTGAGAGTAATGCTATGATAGGATGCAAAGATTGAGAAATACACCTAATTAATGTAAGATGAAGGATGAAATCATGTGTATGTCATCTAAGTATCATCTCTTTGAGGGTCATGTTACTATGGTTAAGCATTGTGTTACTGAATGTTAGGCCCTAAGTGTGCAGTTTATCATGTATGTATCCTTTGATAAATGTTGTTTCCACATGATACAAAAGCCAAAGGACATATTCCCACATAAGTAACCATGAATAGGGGACAAGATGTGTAATACATTGACCAAGATTATTCTAAACTATTCTTAGGAAACTATGTAATCCATTAAGATCACTTAACAAAAGGCATGGGTAAAGATATTTCTATATTCCATGAGATCAAAGTGAATCTAATTTCCAAATCAAGCCATGTCTCATAATCCCTACATGTATACTGAGAAGCATCTAATCCACTTGTAGAAATATCCACTGAAAGACCTTATCAATAGTTGAACTTGAGGTGAAAAATGGATTCGAGTAATAAATAACTTCAAACTGTAGTGGTGTAAGATAAAGGCCCTACAAGTATACCCCTAATCTACTCCAAACCCTCATTGCATACAGTTTCATCCACAAGTAAGATAAAATGGAACTATGTTCCTACACAAAGCCACAATGAATTATTCATAACAAATTTTGCTTGGTGAAAGGAAAAATTTTAATACAAGACTTTGGGTCATTTATTGCCAACACTCACACATGATACCTAAGTCCCTCTACTTAAAGTGCAGCTCTACTGTATGCCAGTTCAAAGGAAGATTTTACCTAGTGTCCTTCAGCTATGAACAGGGGCACTAGACCTTTGAAAAATCTAGCAATCATTGTTAGAAGAGGTCCTTTGTCTTATAGAAGTAAACATTGAATTAATAGGGAACTGGGATTCCCATGGTAAAATAATTATTTAATTACAATAGTTGAAATTTGATACACATGCCATTTCTTGACTAATCAAAAATACTAAAAGCATAGGCTTTACATATTAGATTTACTAAAAACAAAGTAGATGTTGTTGCAAATCAGCAGCACCCCTGGATGTTGATCATATTTCTAGTTTGATACTTGGACATCCAGTGTGATTGCACAACATTGAATCCTTTCCCCAAGTGTGGGACTTGTAAAAATGAAGAAAGGAATCTCCAGATTAGAGGCTGGTTCCTCAACTCCTCTGATCAGATATATCACTTGCACAATTGCAGAGGTTTCAAATCCTAATCCTACTCTAAATTCCAAAGGAGACAGAGATAGAGAATGCAAAAAAACTAAAACTAATGCTAATAAGGTGATGCACCAAAGGAGTGGTGAGCATTTTTCACACAATTGACACAGTTCATATAAAATGCAACAAAAACTTCATGCACAAACTGATAACTGTAATGAAGGTCAGAAATGATAGTCAAACAACACAAACAGAGGATGGAAAATCAATCACAGAGCCTGTATTGTTATTTTAACATCAAAATCCACTTGCATTACAACACCTAAGAGGCAAAAAATAGGTTGCAGTTTCTTGGAAAAGGTCTAATATTCCACAAAATCACTTCCAAGGTGAAACATGAAGGGAACCTGCAATACATGAAAAATGTTCCACCCTTTGCAAAAAATGAGCCAAATCTGGCTTTTACAGTGCAAACGAGCCCAGGAGAGAGAAACATGGGAAAACATGTGGAAGATTCAACCATTGACCAAAATGCATTTCAAAACAGCATGGGCATCCTTACAGACCCATCCCCTGACATTTTTAGCCATGCTGGGAGAGAATGCGAGCCATTCTTCATTAAAAATGGTGGTTGAAACGTCATTTCTGTCCATGACCACGTGCCAGAGGACGTTTTTCAGATTTTATCTCTCCAAACTCCATCAAAATGACAAAATTGATACCTGGAATCTTGTAGAGAATTTCACCAGCTTTCCATTGATATAAAGAACGTGAAAAACCGAGCTCTGGATCGAAAGTTATGGCCAGTTTGAAATTTTAGGGCAAAACAGGGCCAAAACGGATTGGCGGGCAAAAAATTTGAAATTTTCCCCTTTTTTGCATTTGGAAAATTTTCAAAAAATCCCTGTGCTCCACCATTCTCAGGTGCCACATGGCATGATTTGATTGGGTTGCGGGCCCATCTAACTGCCTCATTTTTCCTTTGTTTTTGCCATTGGAGAAAATTTTCCAAAAAACCCCGCCGGGCTAATGAGCTGAGGACACGTGGTGAGCACTCATTCTGCAGGACCAATTCCATAAAATTTTCAAAACAACTTTTGCACAATTTTGATAATTGTAATGAAGAATCGTGGAAATTTCATTGGAAAATTGCCCTCTTGAAAATTTAACCACAGGCCTTGTATTGTTATTTTACCGCCACCTGGACACGTGGCAAGATTCCATTGGCTCAACATTTTGGGGAAAAAATGAGTTTTGATTCTTTGAAAGGTTTCCCATTTTCCCTTTGGGAAAATTTCCTAAATCTCCCCAAAAAATATTGGCAGTCACCCCCTGAGACATGGCCAAATCTCATTTACAGTGCAAGGGATGAGCCCATGAGAAAGAAATTGGGAAAACTTGGGAGAGGCAAACCTTTGGGAAAATTGACCAAATTTTCCCTTCAAAACTTTCATGGGTATTCTTGACACGTGGCTGAGCCTGAATTTTTAACCATGCTGGGGAGCGGGCTTGAAAATTTTCTTCATTTGAACTTTGGTTGAAACACTTTGCCATTTAACTTCACCTCGTGCCCTCCATTTCATGGCCAGGACACGTGGCCATAAAATTGGGCGCGGGCATAGAATCTTGTAAAATTTTCCATGGTGCCAACACTTAGTCAAATTTTCAAATTTCTCCCTGGACACGTGGCATTTGAAGTTCTGATTCAGGGTCGGCGGGCCTGGCGGGGAAAATATTTCCTTTTGAAACTTTTCCAAAACACTTGGTAAAAAACCAAATTTCCTCCGACCCCACCACTTCCTTGGACACGTGGCGGCATCTCATTGGCTGCGGGCCTTTCAGGGGAAAATTTCCCACAAAAACTCTGCCGAGCCATAACTTCAAAAATACATGGAGTTAGGAGGAAAAATTTACCTTTCTGGAAAGCTGAGAAAGAGCTCTATCCAATGGTGCCATTTCCAGAAAGTTTTGAGTGCCTGAAAAGCAAAAAATTATGACTGAGGCACAAGAGAGGGAAGAATGAAAGGAGTTAGCCACAAAATGAGCAGGGGGCACATTTTGGATAACAATTTTGGCGACTCAGAGGGGTCATCTGCCTGCTGGATGAAGTTACCAGTTGCCTGAAGCAATCCATTGGGCATGGAGTCATCATTTCCTCTGTTTGATACCCCAACTGACTAGAATGTTGCAAGGAGGAAGATGGAATATCACATGATGGAGCAAGGCCTACAAACACATTCCAGGAACAGCAAGCCTGTGCCAAAGCACTTAGGGAAAACAAAACTAACCTACAGCAAAACAATGTGCACAAGCACTTGGAGGAATGAAAACCTAAGCTAATATTTACAAGGTGGAGAATTTCCCTTTAGTAGCAATGCTTTAGATGGATTCCATTGACTGGAATCTGTAGTTCTTCACCATCCAATGAAGACAATTGGAAAGCATTGTTGTCCTTGCACTTTGTGACCATGTATGGGCCACTCCAAATGGCATCAAATTTTGAATGCCTTCCCGGTTTTTCTCTGTCTGCATCCCATTTTAACACTAGATCTCCAAATTGGAAAGATCTATTCTTGGCCTTCCTATCAAAGGTCTTCTTGATCAAAGCTTGATCCTTCTCCATTGCTTGGGATGCCTGATTTCTGATTTCTTGGAGCTCCATCAATTCTACATATCTAACCTCCATGGGCTCAAACTCCAACAACTCCAACTATTTCATGAGTTCCAATGTTGGCAACTCAAGTGACATGGGTAAAATTGCCTCTCTTCCATAAACAAGCTTGAATGGAGAGTTACCTGTAGATCTCTTGGGAGTTATCCTATCAGCCCATAAGGCTGATTTCAATTTAGTATGCCAAGACCTCTGATTTTCATCAAGAGTCCTCCTAATGATCCTCAACAAGTTCTTATTTGTAGACTTGGCCTGGCCATTACCCTGAGGGTAATAGTTTGATGAAGTACTTAGGTAGATCCCATTCTTGACAGCCCATTCAGTCACCTTGGATCCAATGAATGCTAATGCATTATCTGATATTATTGTAGCTGGTATGCCAAATCTGGTTACTATTCCCTCATAGAAGTCTAGGATGCTAGATTCATTTGCTTCCTTGAGTGCTACTGCTTCAGTCCATTTGGTGAAGTAATCTGTGGCTGTTAAAATCCATTTGTGCCCTTGGCTTGAATTGGGATTAATGACTCCAATGAAGTCCAAACCCCATTGCATGAATGGCTGGTCAACTGAAATTGGATGTAATGGAAGGGCAGCTAGCCTCTCTTTACCTGTGAAGAATGCACAATTCTTGCACCTCTTGATCCATGCATAACAATCACTGAAAATCTTGGGCCAATAATAGCCAGCCCTCATGATCTTTAGAGCTGTCACTCTTCAAGTATGGGATGTTTTGCCAACACTAGCATTGGAATCTAAGTCCCCTCTACTTGAAATAAGTGCAGCTGCTCAAGTAAATGCATGACATGAGGAAAGGTGGATTTTCCCTCAGATTGGCCTTGTGACTCAAGGATCAACAGGGGACTCCATTGACTCAATTGTGGAAAAGCTACAATCCTTCTTGTCAGAGAGAACTTAGATCTAAAAAGTCACCTAAAAGGGGAGTGAGAACTCTTGAGGACCTAGAAGTGATTCTTCTATGCATTTTAGAAAATTAGATTACTGCTAAAAGACTAAGAGTAAGTGGCCATGTGCGACATGCATTTAAGTAAGAACTTGCAACAACTGCTACATTAATTTTATTGACTAATGAAGATGAAGACCTTAGGGTCCCAAGAAGTTCACAAAACTGTTGTGGCAAATCAGCAGCACCCCTGGATGTTGATCAGATTTCTAGTTTGACATTCTTGGACATCCAGTGTGATTGCACAACATTGAATCTTTTCCCCAAGTGTGGGACTTGTAAAATGGGAAAAGGAATCTCCAGATTAGAGGTTGGTTCCTCAACTCCTCTGATCACATTGTATTACTTGCACAATTGCAGAGGTTTGAAACTCAAAATCCTACTCTAAATTCCAAAGGAGACAGAGATAGAGAATGCAAAAAAGCTAAAACTAATGCTAATAGGTGATGCACCAAAGGAGTGGTGAGCATTTCTCACTTCTGTAGATTGACACAATTCATAAAATGCAACAAAAACAACATGCACAAACTGATAACTGTAATGAAGAATCAGAAATTAATCAAACAACACAAGAGCAGAGGATGAAAAACTAATCACAGAGCCTGTATTGTTATTTTAACATCAAAATCACTTGCATTACAACACCTGAAAGGAAAAATAAAGTTGCAGTTCTTAGAAAAGGTCTGATATTCCACCAAAATCACTTCCAAGGTGAAAAAGGGAGCCTGCAATACATAAAAATGTTCAACCCTTTGAAAATGAGCCAAATCTGGCTTTTACAGTGCAAGGGACGAGCCCAGGAGAGAGAAATGTGGGAAAACATGGAGAGATTCAACCATTGACCAAAATGCCATCAAAACAGCATGGGCATCCATACAGGACCCATTCCCTGACATTTTTAACCATGTTGGGAGAGAATGCGAGCCATTCTTCATTAAAAACGGTGGTTGAAACGTCATTTCTGTCCATGACCACGTGCCAGAGGTGTTTTTCAATTTTCTCTCTCCAAACTCCATCAAAATGCAAAATTGACCCCAGAATATGTAGATAATTTTACCAGCTTTCCATTGATATAAAGAACGTGAAAAACCTGAGCTCTGGATCGAAAGATATGGCCATTTGAAGTTTTAGGGCAAAACAGGGCCAAATCGGGTTGGCGGGCAAAAAATTTGAATTTTTTTCCCACTTTTTTGCGTCATTGGGAAAACTTTTCCCCAAAAATTCCCCATGCCCGCCAATTCTAGGTGCCAAATTGTGGCACAGAAAATTCTGCGGCTCCATCCTGCTTCATTTTCCTTTATTTTAGCCTTTGGAAAATTTTCCAAAAATTTCTGCCGCAAAGCCGATGAGCTTGAGGACACGTGAAAAAACTAATGCTGATTAAACCGGGCCTTTTTGGATGATCTTTTTGCAGCTGCATTTTGATCAAATTTTCTGACACTGGACATTGGTACAACCCCATTGGAATGTGGGATTTCCACTTTAAAATTTTCCTCACGGGCAAAATTTTCCATTTTTTTAGCCGCCACTTGGACACGTGGCTGAGATTCTATTGGCTCAGCATTTAGGCATGTAGGGCTTCATTTCCCTTTTAAATTTTCCTTTATTTTCTCCTTTGGGAAAAATTTCCCAAATTCTCCCCAGCCACTTCCACCGGTCTTAGACATGGCAAGCTTTTAAATTGGTTGCAGGCCTCTGCAAAGCATTTTTCCTTTTGCGCAAACACTTTTGGGAAAAAATCCCAATTTCCTCCCGCATTAGAGTGTCCAAGCTTCCAGGGGGACATGCAAAACTACCTAAAATTGGTAAGGGGGGCAGTGGGCCAAAAAATACTTTTTCAAATTTGGTGAAGACTTTGGCCAAAATTTTAACTTCTCCTCCTGAAGGAATGACTTTCCTGGTTCCATTGACACGTGGTACAACATGATTGGACAAATTGATCACATGTGGACCTTCTTCCAAAATCATCCAGCTGCGCCAACACTTAGTCAAATTTTTGAAATTTCTCAATCTTGGTGACACGTGGCTGCACTCTGATTCACCGGCGGGCCCTTTGAGAAATATTTCCTTTGCTTTGCCAAAACACTTGGTAAAAAACCAAGTTTTGGCCGACCCCAGCCACTTCCCTGGATGTGATGTGGTGGCATCTCATTGGCTACAAACCTTGAAGGGGAAAATTTCCCACAAAAACTCCGCCGAGCCATAACTTCAAAAATACATGGAGTTAGGAGGAAAACTTTACCTTTCTGGAAATCTGAGAAAGAGATCTATCTAATGGTACCATTTCCAGAAAGTTTTGAGTGCCTGAAAAGTAAAAAAACTTATAACTGAGGCACAAGAGAGGGAAGAATGAAGGAGTTAGCCACAAAAATACACTACATTTTGGATAACAATTTTGCCTGCAGACTCAGAGGGGGTCATCTGAAAACTTCCTCTACTGGATGAAGTTCATTTGCAAAAGCAATAGAATTGGGCATGGAGTCATCGAATTCTCAATTTGATACCACATCTAACTAGAACACTGCAAGGATAACAAGATGGAATCATCACCTCCAACTTCCATTGGAGCAAGGCATTGCAAAACACATTCCCAGGAATAACAAGAACTCTGTTCCAAAGCACTTAGAAAACTAATCTACAAAAAATAATGTGCATAAGAACTTCATGGCTCGAGGAATTCCAATATAAGCTAATATGTACAAGGTGGAGAATTTCCCACCCAATAGCAATGCTCCTTTAGATGGATTCCATTGACTGGAATCTGTATTCTTCGCCATCCAATGAAGACAATTGGAATTCATTGTTGATCCTTACTCTTTGAGGACCATGTCAATGGGCCACTCCAAATGGCATCAAATTTTGAATGCCTTCCCAGTTTGTTCTCCCAACTATCTGCATCCCATTCTCTTAACACTAGATCTCCAACTTGGAAGGATCTACCTCTTGGCCTTTTATCAAAGTGTACTTGTTGATCAAAGCTTGATCCTTCAGGAAGATCCACCTCACTGAGGGAGCCAATTTCATGTGATTTCTTGGAGCTCCATCAATTTATCCATATCTAACCTCCATGGGCTCAAACTCCAAAACATCAACTGTTTGTGATTCCAAATGTTGGCCCAACTCAAAGAATTTGCAAAATTCCTGAAATCTTCCATAAACAAGCTGGAATGATGAGAGTTACTATGTAGAAATCTCTTGGGAGTTATCCTCCCATCATCGACATAAGGCTGATTTAGACAGTATTGTCACCTCAATTGATTCATGTAGATCCTTTCATGCAATCTTCAACAAGTTCTTGTTTATAGAGGTAGCCTCAGCTTTGGTTAGCATGCAGGGTAATAGGTAGAGAAGTACTTAGGTAGATCATGGATTCTTGACAGCCCATTTAGTCACCTTGGATCCAATGAATGCCAATGCATTATCTGATATTATTGTAGAACAAGGTATGCCAAATCTGGTTGCTATTCCCTCATAGAAGTCTAGAATACTAGATTCATGCACAGCTTCCTTGAGTTACTGCTTCAGTCCACTTGGTGAAGTAATTGTGGCTATTAAAATCCATTTGTGCCCTTGGCTTGAATTGGGATTAATGAACGCCAATGAAAGTCCAAACCCCATTACATGAATGGAATTTGGTCAACTGAAATGGGATGCAATGGAAGGGCAGCTAGCCTCTCTTTACCTGTGAAGAATGCATTACAATTCTTGCGGGGTGAAGATTTACTCCATGATAGCATTTGTGTTTTGTAAAAGGGCCAATACCCTTTTTGGACACTGCCCTCATGATCTGAAGTCAGAGCTTTGCCACTGTGTCATTGGTACAAAATTGGATAGTGCAAGCGGAAAAGTCCTGGAGAATCTACAAAACATGGTAAGCTGCAAAAATTGATGGATTTTCCCCAAAAATGGCATTGGGTATCCACATGGCACTCCACTGACAAAACAAATGCACTAGCACTGAAAGAAGTTGGAAATTTTCATTAAATAGTGGGAAAGGGGAGTGAGAAATGAATGGATCATCAAAATGTTGCAGGTAGGAAAAAATTGCAAAATTCCCCCCCAACACGAGCCAAGAAATCCCTCCAAACATTCACACATTTAATGGAAGAAACAACTCTATGCATCAGCAGCACCCCTGGATGTTGATCAGATTTCTAGTTTGATCATCCTAAGCATCCAGTGTGATTGCACAACATTGAATCCTCTCCCCAAGTGTGGGACTTGTAAAATGGAAGAGGAATCTCCAGTTTAGAGGCTGGTTCCTCAACTCCTCTGATCAGAGTTATATCACTTGCACAAGTTGCAGAGGTTATAAATTCCTAATCCTACTCTAAATTCCAAAGGAGACAGAGATAGAGAATGCAAAAAAGCTAAAACTAATGCTAATAGGTGATGCACCAAAGGAGTGGTGAGCATTTCTCACTTCTGCAGATTGACACAATTCATAAAATGCAACAAAAACAACATGCACAAACTGATAACTGTAATGAAGAATCAGAAATTAGTCAAACAACACAAGCAAAGGATAAAAAATTAATCACAGGGCCTGTATTGTTATTTTAACATCAAAATCACTTGCATTACAACACCTGAGAGGAAAAAAATGAGTTGCAGTTCTTAGAAAAGGTCTGATATTCCACCAAAATCACTTCCAAGGTGAGAAAGGGGACCTGCAATACACAAAAAATGTTCAACCCTTTGAAAATGAGCCAAATCTGGCTTTTACAGTGCAAGGGACGAGCCCAGGAGAGAGAAACATGGGAAAACATGGAAGGGATTCAACCATTGACCAAAATGCATTCAAAATAGCATGGGCATCCTTACAGACCCATTCCCTGACATTTTTAACCATGCTGGGAGAGAATGCAAGCCATTCTTCATTAAAAACGGTGGTTGAAACGTCATTTCTGTCCATGACCACGTGCCAGAGGCATTTTTCAATTTTCTCTCTCCAAACTCCATCAAAATTCAAAAATTACCCTGAAATCTTGTAGATAATTTCACCAGCTTTCCATTGATATAAAGAACGTGAAAAACTGAGCTCTGGATCGAAAGATATGGCCATTTGAAATTTTAGGGCAAAACAGGGCCAAATCGGGTTGGCGGGCAAAAAATTTGAATTTTTTACCTTTTTGGTCATTTGGAAAATTTTCCAAAATTTCCCCATGCTCCACCTTTCCAGGTGCCACGTGGCACATTTTTATTGGGTGCGGGCCCATCCTGCTCCATTTTCCTTTATTTTCACCTTTGGAAGAAAATCCCAAAATTCCCCGCCGGGCCGGTGAGTTTGGGACACGTGGCAATGCGCTGATTGCACACGGGCCTGTCCTTCCTAAATTTTTCGCGGGTCACTTTGATAATTTTTGACCTGGACATGTGGTCAAAACCCCATTGGATGTGGGTTTGACCCTCCAAAAGTTCCTTGCGGGCTTTTCCTAAGTTTTGGCGCCACCTGGACACGTGGCGAGATTCTATTGGCTCGCAATAAGGGGGGTGGGCTTTCCTCTTTGAATTTTCCTTTGTTTTCTCCATTGGGAAAATTTTCCCAAATTCTCCCCTGCCCTCTGCCGGTCCAAGACACGTGGTGGTATATCATTGGTTGCGGGCCCTTTGCAACATTTTCACTTTTGCGCAAACACTTTGGGAAAAATCCCAATTTCCTCCCGCGCTCCGCCTTTCCAGGCTCCAGTGACACGTGGCTTGATATGATTGGTCGGCGGGGGCAGCGGGCCAAAAACTCCTTCTTTGAAATTTGGTGAAACACTTTGCCAAAATTCCAACTTCTCCTCCACCCCCCGAAGTTCTGAGACACATGGTGGTTTTTATTGGCCGCGGGCTTTCTTCTCCAAATTTCCATGCGCCAACACTTAGCCAAATTTTTCAAATTTCCCCCCTGGACACGTGGCAGCACCTGATTTCGGCGGGCCTACGGGGAAAATATTTCCTCTTGAAATTTTTTCCAAAACACTTGGTAAAAAACCAAGTTCTCCTCCGACCCCCGCCACTTCCCTGGACACGTGGCGGCATCTCATTGGCTGCGGGCCTTGAAGGGGAAAATTTCCCACAAAAACTCCGCCGAGCCATAACTTCAAAAATACATGGAGTTAGGAGGAAAACTTTACCTTTCTGGAAAGCTGAGAAAGAGCTCTATCCAATGGTGTCATTTCCAGAAGGTTTTGAGTGCCTGAAAAGAAAAAAAATTGTGACTGAGGCACAAGAGATGGAAGAATGAAAGGAGTTAGCCACAAAATGAGCAGGGGGCACATTTTGGATAACAATTTTGGTGACTCAGAGGGGTCATCTGCCTGCTGGATGAAGTTACCAGTTGCCTGAAGCAATCCATTGGGCATGGAGTCATTAAATTCTCTGTTTGATACCCCAACTGACTAGAACACTGCAAGGAGGAAGATGGAATATCACCTGATGGAGCAAGGCCTACAAACACATTCCCAGGAACAACAAGCTTGTGCCAAAGCACTTAGGGAAAGAAAACTAACCTACAACAAAACAATGTGCACAAGCACTTGGAGGAATGAAAACCTAAGCTAATATTTACAAGGTGGAGAATTTCCCTTTAGTAGCAATGCTTTAGATGGATTCCATTGACTGGAATCTGCAGTTCTTCACCATCCAATGAAGACAATTGGAAGGCATTGCTGTCCTTACACTTTGTGACCATGTATGGGCCACTCCAAATGGCATCAAATTTTGAATGCCTTCCCGGTTTTGCTCTATCTGCATCCCATTTTAACACTAGATCTCCAACTTGGAAGGATCTATTCTTGGCCTTTCTATCAAAGGTCTTCTTTATCAAAGCCTGATCCTTCTCCATTGCTTGGGATGCCTGATTTCTGATTTCTTGGAGCTCCATCAATTCTGCATATCTAACCTCCATGGGCTCAAACTCCAACAACTCCAACTGTTTCATGAGTTCCAATGTTGGCAACTCAAGTGACATGGGAAAAATTGCCTCTCTCCCATAAACAAGCTTGAATGGAGAGTTACCTGTAGATCTCTTGGGAGTTATCCTATCAGCCCATAAGGCTGATTTCAATTTAGTATGCCAAGACCTCTGATTTTCATCAAGAGTCCTCCTAATGATCCTCAACAAGTTCTTGTTTGTAGACTCAGCCTGGCCATTACCCTGAGGGTAATAGTTTGATGAAGTACTTAGGTAGATCCCATTCTTGACAGCCCATTCAGTCACCTTGGATCCAATGAATGCCAATGCATTATCTAATATTATTGTAGTTGGTATACCAAACCTGGTTACTATTCCCTCATAGAAGTCTAGGATACTAGATTCATTTGCTTCCTTGAGTGCTACTGCTTCAGTCCACTTAGTGAAGTAATCTGTGGCTGTTAAAATCCACTTGTACCCTTGGCTTGAATTGGGATTAACGACTCCAATGAAGTCTAAACCCCATTGCATGAATGGCTGGTCAACTGAAATTGGATGCAATGGAAGGGCAGCTAGCCTCTCTTTACCTGTGAAGAATGCACAATTCTTGCACCTCTTGATCCATGCATAACAATCACTGAAAATCTTGGGCCAATAATAGCCAGCCCTCATGATCTTTAGAGCTGTCACTCTTGGTGCAAAATGACCACCAGCTGGTCCACCATGGAACTCTTCCAACACCCTATGAATCTGATTTGTACCAATGCATCTCAGCAGTACTCCATTCACATCTCTTTTGAACAAAACACCATCAACAAGGGCATATGGGACAGCCTGCAATCTGAAGTGTCTTCTTTGGGTCTTGTTCATCTCTGGAGGGCATAGGCCTGTGCTTAGGAAGTGCATTATACCTTGGGTCCAGCAAGGAGTGGGGACACCATTATTTTCCTCTTGAGTGCTTCCTTGCTCATGGCTGTCTTGCAATGCCAAAACAACCTCCTTCTCATTGCATGCTTCCTTTTGTTTGCTCAAAATCAGCTGCTCACACAATCCTTTTCCTCTGACCAACTTGGTGACTTTGATCTCTATGTCATACTCCATGACACGAGTAATCCAACCTGCTCTCTTTTCATTCAAGTCTTTGTTGAGGAGGAAGTCTTTAACTCCCGCATGAGAAACCAACAATTGAACCTTGTTGTTTGAGACTAAATGCTTGAATTTCTTCAAGCTTCTGATTACTGCAAGAACATGCTTCTCAATGAAAGAATATCTCACCTCATAGTCCTCCAGGATTTGGCTGAAGAAAGCAATTGGCTGCTCATCATTGTCTTTGTTCTGCTGTACCAAAATTGCAGAAATAGTATCATCACCCCCAAATGCATAGAGGATGAAATCCTTGGAGAAATCCGGGTTGATGAGAGTTGGTGCTTGAGAGATGGCTTCTTTGATTGCTTCAAAACTTTCCTTGCCTTCTGCTGTCCATTTGAAAGCCATGCTTTTCTTTAACATCTTGGTGATAGGCTTGACAAGGGCTGCAAAATTTGGGACAAACCTCCGAACAAAATTTATTCTCCCCAAGAAACTTTGAAGGGCCTTCTTGTGGCTTGGCAATGGTAGTGCTCTTATGGCTTCAACTCTTTCTGGATCAATTGCTAATCCTTCTTTGGAGACAATGTGGCCAAGGAGCTTTCCTTCATGGGCTAGAAAAATACACTTTTTAGGATTCAAGGATACTCCAAATCTTCTGCACCTTTGGAACACTTGTCTCAAATGAAAGAGGTGGTCTGCTGCATTTTTTGAAAAAATAGTGATATCATCAAGATATATCAGCACTATGTTGTTAATCAAACCTTGAACGCCATGTCCATTGCTCTTTGGAAGGTAGCTCCAGCGTTGGACAGCCCAAATGGCATTTTCCTGTATGCATAAGTTCCCCATTTGGTTGTAAAGGCTGTCTTGAAATGATTTTCTTCCTTCACCATAATCTGATTATACCCTGAATAGCCATCAAGTAATGAAAACCTCTCAGAGCCAACAACAACTTGTAAAATCTGCTCCATGGAAGGAAGTGGATAATGATCCTTGAGAGATGCTCTATTCAAATCTCTGAAGTCAACACACAATCTGATTTCCCCACTCTTCTTTCTAACTGGAACCAAGTTGGCAACCCAACTAGAATGCTTGATAGGAAATATGATTCTTGATTCTATCAACTTATTCAATTCTTTTCTCATGAGAGGCTCCATGTGTGGATTGACTGGCCTTTGTTTTTGCCTGATGGGTTTAGTACTTGGATCCAATTCAATGGTGTGTTGAGCTAACTTGGGATTGAAACCTTTCAAATCTTCATAGCTCCAAGCAAACACATCAGGGAATTCTTGACAAAGTTGTATGAACTCATACCTTTCTTGTTCAGTTGTCATCTTACCAATTTGGAGTGATTTGCCTTCTTCCACCGAGATGGACACTGAATCTTCTCCCTTGACTTGGATGTTTGCTTTCTCCTTCCTAAACTGATCATTAGGATTGAAAATGGACTCCAAAGTAATAAGTCCCTTTGGTAGTTTGTTGGTTCTCAGCTGTACCACTTGGTCACCATACTGCTGCTCCAACTTTTCCTGATTTTTAGCTGAGAACTCAGCCTCTTCTTGCAAGAAATGGATGATTTGCTGATCATTTTCAAACACTTGCCAACTTACATTGTTGTCTGGCACTGAAGGCCTCACAATCACATGGATGTTTGGCTGTACCTTGTCTTTTTGAATGCTTTCAACAACGTCAAAGGCTGCCCCAACTGCTGCAAGCCTGTCAGCAGCTTGGTTCTCTTTTCTAGGAATGGATTTTATGCTAAAGCCCTCAAAATCTTCAATGAGGTCCCACACCCTATTCTTGTAGCACTTGAGTAGATCATTCTTGACAGCATGCTGCCCCTTAACTTGGTTGACAATCAACTCACTGTCACCAAAGACTTGCAAGTTCTTTATTCCTCTCTTGATTGACCAATGCAATCCTTGCACCAAAGCTTCATATTCAGCAGTGTTATTAGAGCATGCAAACTGGAATCTAAAAGCTGAATAATACTTAACTCCTTGAGGTGAAACAAGCATAGCTCCACCTCCTGCACCTTGTCTACTCCTTGATCCATCAAAAAACAACTGCCATACCTCATTGTCATCCTTGTGGTCTGGCTTGGTGATGCTAGGAATAGGCTGATTTTCTTCATGCATGCAATAGACTCCTAACTCAGATTCTTCTATTTCTTGATAAGGATCAAAAGCATGTACCTTGTTCGCCCATTCATCAAGAGTTAGATCTGGGATACTTCCAACCTTGGTGTCAGCTTCATCAGTGCTTGGGTAATCTTCTTGATCAAACGCTGAACAATTGGTATTGATCTGACTTGGAGTGTAAGGATCAATGTGAAAGTTTGCAATAGGATCAGACCTGATTGTGGCTTTGGTTCCATATCTTGTTCTGAACAACATGTGTGACCAATCAGCAGATAAGTAACCTCCAATCTTGGCTGTGAAATCCCTTGACAAACATAGGGCAAAGAGTGGTGGAAGGTCTATTACTGAGACATCTTGCAAAACAACCACGTTGGGACATGCATGCAAAGTAAGACTCAAGTTTTTTATCACTCCAACTGTTGTTACTGCTGTCCCATCCAATTGCACTACCCCTTTGGATATGGTTTCATACTGAATTCCCAACTGATCAGCTATTTGCTTGGGCATTACTGAACTACTTGCCCCGGAATCAATCATGCAATTGTGTACTAATTGATTCCCAATGATCAATGAAACATAGAATGGAGGGGGCTTCAACATTTTACCTTGCTGTCCTCCATGATTCCCCTCAGGCTGGGCAGCATTTGTGAGCACCTTCTCTTGCATTTGGACTTGCTGATTTGAAGTTGACCAGTCCTTCATGGCAGCTTGTAGCAAATCTCTTTGGCCTGGGATAGATAGTGATTCCCACATTGATATGTTTACATTTGTCTTCTTCATCTGATCAATGATATTGAATGGAGATGAAGTATCCCTTTGCTGTCCCTTGGCCTGCACATTCATTCCTTGTGTATGGGCAGCAACAACTGGCATTTGAGTTGGCCTAGGAACTGTTTTAGGCAGTCCTTGTGTGTTTGGGATTGAATTTTGTTTGCCAATAATTTGTGGAGTGATAGAAGGTTGTGAATTACTTGGAGCCAATGGCTGTTCTTCACCCAAATTTCTCCTTTTTGACCTTGTGTTGGCTGCAACACTTTGGGAAACCATTTGATTCATGCCACAAAAATCTTCTGCCTGCCAGTTTACAAGTGTGGTATCATTTGGAGTTGATTGCTGCTGGAATGTTTCTTGTTGTTGGTTATTTCCTTGACTACCTTCACCCTCCACACCAGTTGTTGTCACCATTAATGCTTGATTCAAGGCACCGTTGAAGCACATGGATTGGTTATGAGGTTCATTGCATGGGAAACACCAATCATACTCTTGAGCTATATTGTTTTGTACTGGCACTAATGCTTTAGAGGCAGATGTAGCATTGGGATTATAGGGCTGAAATGGTCTGTTGGCAGGAGGCCTTGCTTGATTTGGATTTGCAGCTGGATTGGGTGGTCTTTGAGGTTGATATGGCTGCCTGTTAGGCTGAGCTTGGGGCTGGAAAGAAGGTCTAAAACCTTGGGCTTGCTGCCTCTTGAGTGTAACTAGCTCATTACCTAAATTTTGTAGCTGCTTCATGACTTCTTGAAGTTCATTTGAGGCACTAGAAGATGAAGTAGAAGCTTCATTTGAATTCTGATTTCTAGGAGTGGGAATAGGAGCTAAATTAGGTGTTTGATTAGTATTTGGGCTCTCTAAACTTGGAAACAATGGCATTGGAGGTCTAGGAGCCAGCTTGCCAGCTTGAATCAAACAATTTTCAGCTCTAATGGCAATGCTATAAGCAATGGGGATAGTTGTGCCTCCCATGGATTGAATTAACATAGAAATATCAGAATTTAAAGCTTTAAGGTAATAAAGGAAAGCACCTTCTAGCTGTTGGCCTGACTGCCACTGGAATTCTCTCCCAAGTCCTTTGAAATCTGAAATTAAAATCAGTCAGCTGCTCATTGGGAGCTCTCTTGATGGTTGTCAGCTGCTCCAAAAGGGACAAGTTGTCTCCCTTTTCCTCCAAACTGCTCATGGAGGGCTATACATAGCTGGTTCCAATTTTGAATAGAACCTGAGGCAAGACTCCTGAACCATTGCAAAGCTTTCCCTTTGAATGAAGATGCCAGCAGTTTGACAGCAACTTGCATCTCATTGATCTCATGGATTGCACAAATGTTAGCAATATCCTTGACATGATCACCAGGAGTGGTCTGATTTTCTCCAGTAAAGTATGGAATGTTCTTCAATGCTGCAACTGGGATTGGATTTTGTGCATTGAGAGCAAGTGGGCTGCTGCCAGTGAAATTGACATAGGGGTTGTTTTGTGCCATTCTGATTGGCCTTAGAACCCTTGTTGATTGAATGAAAGGCCTACCAGGTGGAGGGACAGATCTATGGATAGACGAGCCAACAGTGTGCAGGGCTTAGCCCCTCTTTGAGTCAGCAAAGCGAAACTGGTTTATTGCTATTCTACCAGCAGGAATCTATGCAAGTCTCACAGATTCTGCCTTCGGGGGTTTGGGATCTCATCCCAGTAGAGTGTTTCAGGCTGCGAAAAGAAAGGAATGAAAGAGGGAAAAGAGAAAGAACAGATCCGAAGGAAGAAAAGAAATGAATTCCAAAGCAGAAAGGTCAGAAGATTTATGTTTTTGGGTTGGTAGTAAACAGAGCCAAACCTACTTGCATAAATAAACAAAGCAATACTGATGAGCAAATGACAGAAAAGTAGATATGAATCCAACAGATTAAACACATACAGATCTAACGTAAGGAAGATCTAATGCATAACACAGCTATTGAGCACAAAGTCTTAATATTTGTATTACTGTTTTCTTCTGTTACAAGAAAGCTCAAAGTCTTTCTCTCCTCACTTCTATTTTCATCTAAAAAATGTTCACCCCGAATACAACAAGTATTCCAGTATTTATAGAAGAGAGGAGAAGGAAAGAAGGCAAAAAGGAGCCAACCACCTATTTACAAAGATATTTACAAAATATCTAAAAGTCATGTTGACTTTTGACAACTTGATGGATGACATCATCCCATGATGCAACATGGATGATGTCATCATTTGTGCCAACACACTTTAGACATTTCAACAAGAAAGTCGGAGAATAGAGAGAAGAAGAAGAAGAAGAAGAAGAAGAAGAAGAAGCAGCTACTCGTCATCGTCATCCTGCGGCCGAAAGGGGGTTGCCTGCTTCTGATGCTGCTCAGGAGATGATATGTGGAACTGAGCGCGGTATTCCAAAAACTTGTTAATCATGGGCCCAAATTGATCCTGTGATGGATCCTTGTGCCGTTCGCTGATTGCTTCGCAAGTCTCCCGCTCGTCTATGAGCTTTTCTGGGAGTTTAGAATAATCTTTCTCCGCCTCGATGAGGAACCCGATGAAGTCCCTACAGGCCAGCAGGTTGTTGATAGATTCAGTGTCAAATGTGACCTCTGGCCCCGTTCCTTGAGAAGCGATCTCCTTGAAGATCCGGATAGTTTCATCAGCTGATCTCATGGTAAAGGAAGGAGTGAGCAGCCCTGGAGACATGTTAAGAACAATTCGCTCCATTTGATGCATCGCATCCAGGGCCTCTTCCTTCACCTTGTCTATCTTTTCCAGAACAAATTCCAGCTGATCTATCCGATAGTCCAGAGTGGACATGGTTTTGTTGAGGGCCCTTGGATGGCCGAAAACTCCGAACTTGACCAGATCTTCGACTGAACAGTCGAACATTTGTTGAAAGGTCTCATGTTGGAGTCTAGCATGTTCTAGCTCTTCTGATATGGGACCCGCTAATGCTTGGAGTTCCTTGTTCACCTTTCTGATGTTTAGATATGAATTGACATACTCGGCGATCACTCTTTCACTGTCCTTGAGGATCTGGCTCCTCCAAGCAGAAACGGCCATACCCTGCTCGCCGATCTTTGAATATTCATTGATTTTCTCCTGGCTGAGAAGCTCAGAAGTCTCGGCGGCAGTCGTGGGAGGTGCACTACCCATCTTCTGTAAGGCTTGAAGCAGATATTTGTTCTGCTCCTTCAGTAGCCTTTTCTCTTCTTTTATTTCTTGAAGCTTTTTGCAGAGGGCATCGACTGCGGAAAGAGCTTCCCCCTGGAGACTTTCAGAAGACGTCCCCATTGTGACTTGAGTCACAGTAAAATCTGTCGGAGACAGATCTTTTTTCTCCTTGAGGGGATCAGGGTATGCTATTTCCATAACTCTCTCACCTGCAGCACTTTGAGAGAAGCGTGTTACAGGCTTTTGCTTCTTTGCCCCTTTGGCTGGAATTACTGAAAAGTCCATCGGAGCGATGGGAACTTTCCTCTTTTGCTGGCCCAGCTGCTGAGAGATCCAGGCTGGTCCCATAGAAGAAGGACCAGAGACAGAGGAGGAGGGGGCAACAGTAGAAGAGGGGAAAAACGTGGAGACACGCGGCGGCGGCATTGAAAGCATAGCCGAAGAAGTGTCCATGGGAGGAAGGGAAACCGTAGCTGCAGAAGACATAGGAAGGGAAGGGAGCCCGGAAATGAGGGAAGAAATGGAAGAAGATAAATCAGCGAGGGAGGAGAAGATAGACGAAGAGGTGGGGGAAAGAGTAGAAGAAGGGACAGAGGACGCGACCAAAGGGGTGGTCGCGTGAGTCACTTGAGGAGGGGAAGGAAGAGAAGAAGAAGGGATAGAAGGGACTTCTGTGGTTGTAGCAATGCCGACATCCTGAGTGGATGGGCGTATGGGACTATCCTCTGCTGCTTCTTTCTCTGGCGAATCCAGAGTTATTACCTGTTCTGGCGCTGTGGAAGGAGGACTTTCAGGGGCTTCTTCCTGAATGGTGCTAGATTCACCTTCTACACCTTTGCCTTTTAGCTGCTTCTTGGACCTTGGAGGTGCATTGCCCAATGGGGAGGTTGTGAAATCTACCCCGAGGTAGATCAGCCCGTTCATGCGGCACCAGTGCTCTGTTCTGCGCATAGTCTCCTTGACCCTCTCCTCAATTGTTTGAGGAGCCTTGCTTCTGTCAATGGCCGGGAAGGGCCAATCATCCCCTTCCGTGTCATTATACACCTTGTCTACTTCATCTTCCGTAGTTTGGAAGCCTTTGGGGACAATGGCCACTCCGTATTGGATAATTTCCGCCAATGCTAAGCGAGAATGATCCTTTCTTCTGAGTTCCACCTCGTGGATGACGTCAATGTAAATATCCTCAATTTGAGGGACATGGATCGGATCAAGCTTAGCTCTTGGCAGGCAGCCCCTTGGGTCAAAGGTAGGCCTGGCTGGGAAGTCATGTTTCAAATTGAGCAACTCCAGCTCTGCGAACATTTCCTTCACCTTGTGATGGGTGGAGCATGTGTATCGGCCCACTGTGAGGGGGAAAGGAGTTCCGCCCTTCTTTCTTTTGAGGCATTTCTCATGGTATGTGACCAGCTGCCTTGATAGCTCTAGTAGAATCAGCTTAGGTCCAGCATACCTCGGTAGCCTGGTTGGCTCGCCCAAGAAGTTGACCGCCCTCAGATAGGTAAATGTGGGAAACTGGGTGAACAGGGCCCCCCACTTCTCCACGGTTGACACAATGTTTTTGGTCGTGCGACCATGAGTTAGATTTGGCCTCAACAGGCAAATGATGTGATAGAAGAAAGCATCATTAATTTTGGCGAATTGAGGGATGCTATTCTCCAGCCTCAGTTCTGGATAATATTCATATATTTTGACCTGAGGCCAAATTCCACTTCGGTTTAGCCCTGGATAATCCCTCTCCGACGCTGCAGCGTAGACTACGTAGGAGTTCATATGGAACACTCCCGTTGTGGCGAATTGTTGTAGCTGCTCGGAGATGGTGCTGCTTATTATTTCCCCCCAGCAAAAGCGCTGATCGGGCAAATTTTTATTCATTGTCTCCAAGTACCTCAGCATCCATTTATGGAAGTAGTGGGCGTCAGAAAGCCCGAAGACTCTGCTCAGGAAAGTAATAGTATCACTGAGCTCTTCTGAGAAATCACTGCGGTGGATAATCTGGGGCCACCGGGTTACCACCTTCTTGTTTTTCAAGTATACCTCGTTCATCAGTTGCATGCATTGGTCTTCATCGTCTTCCCAGGCCTTGATGCACTCTTCTTGGCTGACGGCCACAAAGTGCCGGTGGTGAGGGATGCCGAGCATTATCTCAAAATGACGGGCAGTGAGGTTTATGACTACCTCGCCCTTGCTGTTTTCGACACATCTTGTGTCCTTGTTGTAAGATTGTGCAATCACCATCATGAATTCATTGTTGACGGCACTGACGGGGATTCCTCCGGCGAAGTGCAGGGCACTGCCTATTAATTTGTCCATCCACGGACTTCTTGTAACCTTCTGAGTTCTAACCCAGAATTCTTCCATGTCAATGTGACCCAATTCTGAGTCTCTGACATCCATACTGCATTCAGCCTGTGATTCGGGCATCCTGACCCTTTGATATTTGTACTTCATCTCTTCCTCTGTAAGCTTAGCCTTTCCTCTTGGTTTGGTGGGTCTCTTGCTGGATGTAGACATATGTTCTTTCGAACTCAGTTGCTGATCTGCATGAAGAAGAAGCGAGACCCAATCCAAAAAGGTTGAATTAGCCATTTGATCTTCCATTGGAATGTCAGCAGAAGAAAGAGTTAGAGATTTTAAGGCTCAGGGCGCAGGGCGCATGAAAATTGCAACTTGCAGGCCAAATAGATAAGGCGCATGGCGCATGGATGTTGCAGATTGCATTTTATAAAGGGCGCATGGAATTTTCATGTTGCATTGGGATTTGGTGCGCCCTTCGGCGCATGGATGGATCGTGTAACATTGACTTTTCGTGCGCCAAAGGGATATGGCGCGGCGCACGAAGAGTTTACACAACATAATGTTATTGCAATCGGGGATGCGCCTGCGCCTTTATAGCTTCATACTTGCGCAGATAAAGCTTGTGTTGCATGGAAGCTGGGTGCGCCATGGGCGCATGGAAACGTGATGCAGCACAAAAGGATGGCGCGCCAAAGGGGCGCGAGATTTGACACTTGTAGCATGTGAAAGAGGCGCGCCAAAGGGCGCAGAGGTTAATGATGCAACAAGCAGGCTGGGTGCGCCTCTGGCGCAGGGATGTTGCAGATTACAAGGCGGTCAGATGCGCCAAAGGGGCGCAAATGTTCATGATGTTGCAGGGGTGACAGATGCGCCAAGGAGGAAAACAGAGAACTAAACTCTCAAAGGGGGTTTTACATGATGTAGGTTCCTTCTACTCCTTCGTTCCTATTTGAAAGGCTCAGTGGGGTAGATAAAATGATCTAGATCAGGAGGGCCACAACCACTGTTTCAAGAAAACGTCCTTCTCCAGCAGATCTGGAAAGAGGAAGGATAGCATGGGGGGGGCAGACAGCAAACGGAGGAGGCTAGGCCAACACATTTATATTTCAAAACCAACTAGCAAGCTAAAACCAGACCAAGAACACACCAAGAACTGAAAACACAAAACGCACGAGAGAGAAAGACACCTCATACCTGGATAAATAGAAAAAGCTCGGGAACGGGTCCACAAGGCGATGAAAACGACGAGGCAGAGGCTGACAGGCTCAGAAAAATCACGTGCACAGCGAATAGTGAAAATGACATTTGGGCGCGCAAAACACATATATATAGGCAAGCTGGTCATAAATGCGCCACCCACTTTTTAAAAGGCGCATGAGAGTTGCTGTCGACAGGAGAAAGCGTGCGCCCTTTGGCGCACGAAAGTATTTGACAACAGGAGACAAAGCGCGCCTTTGGCGCACCAAAAGCATTGTCGACATGAAGTTATGTGCGCCCTTTGGCGCACCAAAACTTTTTGTTGCACTAAGATTATGTGCGCCCTTCGGCGCACCAAAGAGTGGCGCAACAAAAGTTGTACCAACACAAGCGCATGCGCCTTGGCGCACGCAGGGAAGGTTCAACATTCTTTGGCGCATGAAAAGTTGTGTTGACATTGAAAACCATGCGCCAAAGGCTTTTAAGGGGGCGCATCAAAAGTTAGTGTTGCAAAGCAATTTCATGCGCCCAGCCAAAAAAGGCTCAAAAAGACTAAGTTCGAAAACTAGATTTCCCGGGAAGGGATTTTACAACATTTCGAACACAAGGGATCCCTAACGAGGGATCGGAACAAAATTTTCGGTATGGTTATCGGTAAAATTGCCCTTGTCAATTTTACGGGATAACAGCTGGCTCTTTCTGGGGACTATCCCTGAGTAAACTCAGGGGTAGAGAATCCCAGATCACTTGTGCCTATCCATTGGGTAACAGAGTCAAAAACAAGGGGGACCGGAGGGAGAACAAGGAAAACACACAACAAACCAAAAGCAAACACACGACGGAAGCAAACACACAACAAAAGCAAAACTGTACAAAGAAGAGAGCAAGCTCTACTTCCTGAAGATCTTCAGATGCTGCCCGCTATAAGGAAGCGGGAGTTCGGTTCCATCCAGATATGAGAGATAGAAACTATTCTCTCCGTTGAGCTGCTTGATCTTGAAGGGCCCTCTCCACAGGGAATCAAACTTTCCATGCATGCCCTTTGGTTCTCTTCGCTTGTCCCATAAAAGGACGAGATCTCCCACTTGAAAATCTCTTTGCTTGGCCTTCTTATCAAAAAGCCTCTTAACTTGATTCTGATGTTCAGTGATCCTGTCGACCACTCTTACTCTCTTTTCTTCAAGTTCTGCCAGATACATGATTCTCTTTTCAAGAGAATTTGGAAAGTTTCATCTTCAATGGCTCGTGCCAAGCGCAGAGCAGGAAGTTCCGCAGAAATGGGAAGCTCGGCATCAATGCCATATAACACTTGAAAAGGTGACATGCCGAGAGATCTCTTGGGAGTAATACGATCGGCCCACAAAGCGTCGTACAAAGACTTGTGCCACATTCGCTGATTCTGATTCTACTAACTTCCGTATGATGGTCACCAAGTTCTTGTTACTGGATTCCGCCTGACCATTTCCCTGAGGGTAATAATCTGATGCGTGAGCCAAGGTTATCCCATATTCATAGCAAAAACTAATAACTTCTCGTGAGGAGAAGTTAGAAGCATTATCAGCAACGATTTTGTTTGGAACGCCGAACCTGACAATGATATTTTCTTTAATGAAATTGCAAACCACCTCAGAAGTGGCATGCTTGACAGGTATGGCTTCCACCCACTTGGTGAAGTAATCCGTTGCTGTAAGGACATAGCTATGTCCAGCACTCGATTGAGGATTGAGTGCACCAATAAAATCAATTCCCCATTGCCTGAATGGTTCATTGATAATGACCGGCCTTAGGGGAAAGGCAGCCAACTTGGGCTTGCCGACGAATTGCTGGCAGGGTTCACACTTCGCCACCCAGGTGGCTGTATCTTGAAAGAGCGTCGGCCAATAGTACCTGGCTCGAATGATCTTGTGTGCAGTTACGGAGGAAGAGAAATGCCCTCCACAAGCTGAATTGTGAAAACTTTCCAGTAGTTTTACTTGCTGGGGTTTGTCAACACATCGCAGGAAGATGCCATCTATCCCACGTTTATATAAGCCGTCATCCCAGATGACATATTTAGCCGCTCTGAGCTTTATAGTGCGCTTCTCCTTTGCAGTTAGGTGCATCGGGCATTCGCCGTAGGTAAGGAAGAAAGCGATGTCGGAGTACCACTCATCACTAGTTGCAACAAATAGAACCAGAGGCAGAGAATCAGGCTCTTCCTGCCGGTCCCTGTGTTTCATCGGTGTAGTCACCCCTTTCACCAGGGTTTTCTGAATCTTTGTTTTCAGCCATTAGCTGACACAGGCCCTTGCCCCTTACCAGCTTGGTTGGTTAAATATCCAGGTCATACTCCTGGACCTTTGCGATCCAATTTCCCTGCAAGCTTCCTAACTCCTGCTGAGTTAGAATTGATTTCACCGCCGTGTCAGGGACCAGCACCACCGTATGCGAGTTTAGAATGTAATACCTGAAATTCTTCACTGCTTTGACAACGGCAAAGGCATGCTTTTCCAATTGAGTCATCTTTAGTTCGTGAGGCTTGAGGGGAGAACTCATGAATGCGATTGGAGATTCAATCCTCTGAGTTCTTTTGCATTAAGATTGCAGACACAGTATGCTCAGATGCATAACTATACATGATGAAGTCCTTGGAGAAATCGGGACATACCAGGACTGGTGCATGAGCAACAGAAGCTTTTATTTCTTCAAATGACCTTTTCCCCTCTTCACTCCATCTGAAAGTTGGTGACCCCTTCATCATGTTCAATATGTGACGGGTCTTCTCGGCAAAGTCAGGAACAAAACGCCTGAGAAAGTTCACCTTTCCAAAGAAAGAATGAACACCAGTCTTGCTTGTAGGCAGAGTAAGGCTTTGAATAGCCTTAACTCTTTCGGCATCTATCTTTGTTCCTTCTTTGCTAACCACATGGCCTAGCAACTTCCCTTCCGTGACTCCAAAAACAGACTTTTTTGGGTTTAGGGAAATCCCATGTTCTCGGCACCTGGCCAACACTTGCTCCAAATGATCACAATGATCATTTCGTTGTTTAGAGAACACGGTTAAGTCATCTAAATAAACCACAATGACTTTCCCCATCATACCTTTGAATGCAAAGTCCATGGCCCGCTGAAAAGTGGCACCAGCATTAGTTAGGCCGAAAGGCATCCTGCTGTAGGCAAATGTACCCCAGGGAGTAGTGAATGCTGTTTTAAACTGATCTTCAGGTGAAACTTCAATCTGATTGTAACCTGAAAAACCGTCAAGCATGGACAGCATCTCTGATCCAGTTACTGCTTGCAGAACTTGATCCATTATCGGAAGAGGGTAGTTGTCTTTCAGCGAAGCTTGATTCAAATTTCGAAAGTCTACGCATATGCATATCTCACCGTTTTTCTTGCGCACTGGCACAATATTGGCTACCCAAGTGCTGTGACGGATAGGGAAGATGATTCTTGCGTCCAGCATCTTCTGAATTTCGGCCTGGATGGTGCCCGAAATCTTCGGATTATAGTGCCTCTGCTTCTGGCGGAAGGCTTTGACATCGTCTTTCAACGGAATATCGTGCTGAACGTCCTTTGGCTTGAAGGACTTTAAATCGGCATAAGACCATGCCAATACATCCATATATTTTTTCAGCAACTTGACAAATTTTCGCTTCTCTTCAGGCGTGCAACATTTGCCAATGTTCACGAATTGCGGGTGTTCTATCGAACCTATATTGACCGGTTCGGTTTCTGGGGACGAGCTAGGGTCGTCCCGCTTCTTATTTTTTACAAAACGGTAATGCCTATCGAACAGGCGTTCCAGAGAAACCAGGCCCTTTGGAATTTTATTTCCCTTGAGCTGACATATGCCATCGTTCTCTTCAGATTCATTGGTTTTGACCGGTGACTGATTCACGGCAAGTGGAAGTAGATCCTTCAAAATACAATTCTTTAAAATTTTCTGCCTTCTCCAGAAAGGCAATGAGTTGATTATCATCATTGAACACCTGCCAATGCTGAGAATTGTCTGGCATGCTCGGGCGGAAAACCACCTCAATGGTGTACTTGTTTGTTTTCAAACCTGGGTGTGGGAGCATGAGAGATGCTGAAACAGCCAATGAATCAGCCATGTCATTTTGGGCTCTTGGAATTGCCTCTATTGAAAAAGCATCAAATTCTTCGATGCTGTCCCATACTGCATTACGGTAATGTCTGAGCCTTTCATTCTTCACTTGGTAAATCCTTTTGACCTGATTTACAACTAGCTCAGCATCACCTTGTACTTTTAGATTTTTAATTCCTCTTTCTTTTGCGGCTTGCATACCGAGTAAGAGAGATTCATACTCAGCAGTATTGTTAGTGTTGAAAAACTGCAATTTGAAAGAGAGAGGAATGACTTCTTCCTCAGGAGATATCAGCACGGCCCCAGCGCCACATCCACTAGTTGCACAGCTCCCATCGAATTACAATGTCTAGATTTTATTAAGATCTCCTTCTTGAACGAGGACACCCGTTTTATCCGTCTTAGTAGATAAGAAGTAATTCCCCATCCCTGATGATTCAAAAAGGATTTGAGCTTTGGGGTCTTCAGAACTGGTAACCAAGTATTTCTTTTGGGATTCTGGCTCCAAAGTTTGCATTACGCCTTTGACTGGAATTCTAGCTTTGGACCAGTCCATATGAATTTCTCCACCAACTTCGCTGCAAAAACTTCTTCCCAACAATATTCCATATGCTGCCGGAATGTCAGCAACGAGGACTGTCATTTTTACTCTTTTATCCGGGAAGGCCGCAAACGCAAATTGCGCGTCTTTGATTTGGCCAACCAACGGAACTTGCTTGGTTTCCAAGGAATAACACCTGCCGAAAGGCTTGGTAAGAGTGAGGCCCAAAGCATGGGTGACTTTTGCCGGCATGACGTTGTCAGAAGCCCCGGAATCAATTATGCAATTACTTAGCTTGTGACCATTGATCAGCAGAGAGAGATAGAAAGGTTCTATCTTGCCTGACGCAGATGTTGAAGCAACATTTATATGGGATTCAGGGGGAGTGGAAAGGATTCCTTTTGGGGAAACCTGATTAGATATAACAGCTTGACTTTGGATATACTTAGTCAATCTTACAAGCTGTTCGGGGTTTGACTGAAGATATTCAGCTTCAGACATTTGGATCTTAGTCTTTTTTGCATGATCTATGATATCAAACGCGGCCAAGGGTTGCGTTGGTAAAGGAATGAGTCCCTCACCTCGCGATGATGGAATAGGATTGGTGGTCTTAGTAGGAATGTGAGAGGATTGATTTGGAGGAGAGATAGGGGGAAAAGATTTCTTTGTAAAAGATTTGCCAGGGAGTTGAGTAGGAAGAGGATTACCTCTTTTAGCAATGATCGGAGGCGCATTTGACACGGCCTTATCCTGCTGGACATGGGCAGCAACTTCCGCTTCTTTTCCTTTTGAGCGAGTAAAAACAGCATATGACTGCCCGCTTGCATACCCCTGGGTACCCTCTTCTTCATTAGATTCTTCCTCATCAAATTCCATATACCCGATAGTAGAGTCACCAGTCGGTTCACCGACATCTTGATCATCTTCGCCTTGAGACGAAGGTTCTTCATAATACTGCTCTTCTTCTTCAATCTCGGCCAGAGCATTGACCGGAGGGGCCTCAAGTGCCAACCGCGGAGCAGCTGTAGGTAAGCGCGGTCTTTGTGAAACATTGTTAGGAACGAAATTCCTCCGCGGAATATCCCGGTATGAGGAACTGGGAGAGGCCTGGGCCAACTGTTTCTTTAATGCGAGCAAATCGTTTGCCATCTTTTGGAATGCTGGATCAGACGAAGTGGTGGGCGAAGGGCCCAAAGATTTAGGCTTGGCTGATTCCTTTTTTAATTCACCGGATATTATCAGATTATCCTCTATGCGAATGGCAACGGCTTGGGCGAGAACCAAGGTGGCAACTCGTTCCTGAAGGAGCAAGAAACTAACTTTCGAGCTCATAGCGTTTACGAAGAAACACTTTTGATTTTCCGGCGTTGAAAGCATGGCAACAGGGACACGGTTGATTAGTGTATTGAACCAGGTGACAAAATCGTGCATGGTCTCATTCGCCTCCTTCTTCAGGTGAGTGATCCGTGATAATAATGCAAATGCATCCTCTGAAGGCTTGTATCTATCTTCGAAAGCATCCCGTAAGGTGGCCCAACTGGTAATAGACCCGGCCGGCAAATGCTGAAACCATTCAGCTGCAGGTCCTTGTAGGGTTTCCAGAAAAAGGCGAACCGACACATCTTCGTGGGTCACATCCAAAATACTGCATGACATGATGAATGCAGATATGTGGGAATCCGTGCTTTGATTTCCGCTCCCGTCGAATTTAGGAAAATTCTTTCGATTTCCGTGAGGGAGCGCGTGAACTGGATGTGGTAAAGCCAAAGGACCCATCGCGTTTCCCCATGGTACCGCCATCTGAAAAGCTGGAAAGAGAACACGAGCTGGAAGTGTGGTTCCGCTGAGTAGCAAGGCACTACAAAGGGATGTGGATGCCCCCTGCAAAAGACTTTTTCTTCGTGAAGGTGAGATACTCCTGGATGACCGGCTAGCCGAGCTTAGTGCTGAAAAACGCGTGCCGGTGTTACGCTGAAATTGTGCCTTTGAAGCAGATCGAAAGTAGGATCAGCTTCTCCACGGGCTCTCCTGCTGCGCGTAAAAGGTTCACTCGCCAGTGTTCCTTCCAGATCTGCAATGTTATGGCGCAGATTCAAACTTTCTTTTTGGTTGTACTTGCTGATTTTCTGGTTTTTCTGACAAAAACCAGCAGCAAATACTTTTCTAAATATTTAAAACTATCCTCTTCAGAAAACCGATTGCGGTTAAATGACAAATTACAATGAGGATAAGATGGCAGGGAAGATTAGTAAGCTGATTTTCTGATCTGATTTTAACTTTTTTCAGAGGGTTTCAAACTTTTTGCAAACAGTCAAAAACTCAGATCTATGGCAAAATACTGATTTTTTCAAAAACTCAGCGAACTAAAGATCTTTAACTGGACCAGATCTATGACTCTCAGAAGAAAATTTTTCAATTTGAACACTTTTGCAAATTTTTGGATTTTTAACAAAAAGTTCAGATTTGCAAACAGGCAGCAATCTGCTGATTTTTCTGATTTTTTATCTTACTACCATCGTAGATCTGACAGATCTATTCGATCCCCAGCGGAGTCGCCAAAAACTGTTGGTTCGAAAATCTGTCGCCTGGACAGATCTATGAATAGACGAGCCAACAGTGTGCAGGGCTTAGCCCCTCTTTGAGTCAGCAAAGCGAAACTGGTTTATTGCTATTCTACCAGCAGGAATCTATGCAAGTCTCACAGATTCTGCCTTCGGGGGTTTGGGATCTCATCCCAGTAGAGTGTTTCAGGCTGCGAAAAGAAAGGAATGAAAGAGGGAAAAGAGAAAGAACAGATCCGAAGGAAGAAAAGAAATGAATTCCAAAGCAGAAAGGTCAGAAGATTTATGTTTTTGGGTTGGTAGTAAACAGAGCCAAACCTACTTGCATAAATAAACAAAGCAATACTGATGAGCAAATGACAGAAAAGTAGATATGAATCCAACAGATTAAACACATACAGATCTAACGTAAGGAAGATCTAATGCATAACACAGCTATTGAGCACAAAGTCTTAATATTTGTATTACTGTTTTCTTCTGTTACAAGAAAGCTCAAAGTCTTTCTCTCCTCACTTCTATTTTCATCTAAAAAATGTTCACCCCGAATACAACAAGTATTCCAGTATTTATAGAAGAGAGGAGAAAGAAAGCAAAAAGGAGCCAACCACCAATTTACAAAGATATTTACAAAATATCTAAAAGTCATGTTGACTTTTGACAACTTGATGGATGACATCATCCCATGATGCAACATGGATGATGTCATCATTTGTGCCAACACACTTTAGACATTTCAACAAGAAAGTCGGAGAATAGAGAGAAGAAGAAGAAAGAAGAAGAAGAAGAAGAAGAAGCAGCTACTCGTCATCGTCATCCTGCGGCCGAAAGGGGGTTGCCTGCTTCTGATGCTGCTCAGGAGATGATATGTGGAACTGAGCGCGGTATTCCAAAAACTTGTTAATCATGGGCCCAAATTGATCCTGTGATGGATCCTTGTGCCGTTCGCTGATTGCTTCGCAAGTCTCCCGCTCGTCTTATGAGCTTTTCTGGGAGTTTAGAATAATCTTTCTCCGCCTCGATGAGGAACCCGATGAAGTCCCTACAGGCCAGCAGGTTGTTGATAGATTCAGTGTCAAATGTGACCTCTGGCCCCGTTCCTTGAGAAGCGATCTCCTTGAAGATCCGGATAGTTTCATCAGCTGATCTCATGGTAAAGGAAGGAGTGAGCAGCCCTGGAGACATGTTAAGAACAATTCGCTCCATTTGATGCATCGCATCCAGGGCCTCTTCCTTCACCTTGTCTATCTTTTCCAGAACAAATTCCAGCTGATCTATCCGATAGTCCAGAGTGGACATGGTTTTGTTGAGGGCCCTTGGATGGCCGAAAACTCCGAACTTGACCAGATCTTCGACTGAACAGTCGAACATTTGTTGAAAGGTCTCATGTTGGAGTCTAGCATGTTCTAGCTCTTCTGATATGGGACCCGCTAATGCTTGGAGTTCCTTGTTCACCTTTCTGATGTTTAGATATGAATTGACATACTCGGCGATCACTCTTTCACTGTCCTTGAGGATCTGGCTCCTCCAAGCAGAAACGGCCATACCCTGCTCGCCGATCTTTGAATATTCATTGATTTTCTCCTGGCTGAGAAGCTCAGAAGTCTCGGCGGCAGTCGTGGGAGGTGCACTACCCATCTTCTGTAAGGCTTGAAGCAGATATTTGTTCTGCTCCTTCAGTAGCCTTTTCTCTTCTTTTATTTCTTGAAGCTTTTTGCAGAGGGCATCGACTGCGGAAAGAGCTTCCCCCTGGAGACTTTCAGAAGACGTCCCCATTGTGACTTGAGTCACAGTAAAATCTGTCGGAGACAGATCTTTTTTCTCCTTGAGGGGATCAGGGTATGCTATTTCCATAACTCTCTCACCTGCAGCACTTTGAGAGAAGCGTGTTACAGGCTTTTGCTTCTTTGCCCCTTTGGCTGGAATTACTGAAAAGTCCATCGGAGCGATGGGAACTTTCCTCTTTTGCTGGCCCAGCTGCTGAGAGATCCAGGCTGGTCCCATAGAAGAAGGACCAGAGACAGAGGAGGAGGGAGCAACAGTAGAAGAGGGGAAAAACGTGGAGACACGCGGCGGCGGCATTGAAAGCATAGCCGAAGAAGTGTCCACGGGAGGAAGGGAAACCGTAGCTGCAGAAGACATAGGAAGGGAAGGGAGCCCGGAAATGAGGGAAGAAATGGAAGAAGATAAATCAGCGAGGGAGGAGAAGATAGACGAAGAGGTGGGGGAAAGAGTAGAAGAAGGGACAGAGGACGCGACCAAAGGGGTGGTCGCGTGAGTCACTTGAGGAGGGGAAGGAAGAGAAGAAGAAGGGATAGAAGGGACTTCTGTGGTTGTAGCAATGCCGACATCCTGAGTGGATGGGCGTATGGGACTATCCTCTGCTGCTTCTTTCTCTGGCGAATCCAGAGTTATTACCTGTTCTGGCGCTGTGGAAGGAGGACTTTCAGGGGCTTCTTCCTGAATGGTGCTAGATTCACCTTCTACACCTTTGCCTTTTAGCTGCTTCTTGGACCTTGGAGGTGCATTGCCCAATGGGGAGGTTGTGAAATCTACCCCGAGGTAGATCAGCCCGTTCATGCGGCACCAGTGCTCTGTTCTGCGCATAGTCTCCTTGACCCTCTCCTCAATTGTTTGAGGAGCCTTGCTTCTGTCAATGGCCGGGAAGGGCCAATCATCCCCTTCCGTGTCATTATACACCTTGTCTACTTCATCTTCCGTAGTTTGGAAGCCTTTGGGGACAATGGCCACTCCGTATTGGATAATTTCTGCCAATGCTAAGCGAGAATGATCCTTTCTTCTGAGTTCCACCTCGTGGATGACGTCAATGTAAATATCCTCAATTTGAGGGACATGGATCGGATCAAGCTTAGCCCTTGGCAGGCAGCCCCTTGGGTCAAAGGTAGGCCTGGCTGGGAAGTCATGTTTCAAATTGAGTAACTCCAGCTCTGCGAACATTTCCTTCGCCTTGTGATGGGTGGAGCATGTGTATCGGCCCACTGTGAGGGGGAAAGGAGTTCCACCCTTCTTTCTTTTGAGGCATTTCTCGTGGTATGTGACCAGCTGCCTTGATAGCTCTAGTAGAATCAGCTTAGGTCCAGCATACCTCGGTAGCCTGGTTGGCTCGCCCAAGAAGTTGACCGCCCTCAGATAGGTAAATGTGGGAAACTGGGTGAACAGGGCCCCCCACTTCTCCACGGTTGACACAATGTTTTTGGTCGTACGACCATGAGTTAGATTTGGCCTCAACAGGCAAATGATGTGATAGAAGAAAGCATCATTAATTTTGGTGAATTGAGGGATGCTATTCTCCAGCCTCAGTTCTGGATAATATTCATATATTTTGACCTGAGGCCAAATTCCACTTCGGTTTAGCCCTGGATAATCCCTCTCCGACGCTGCAGCGTAGACTACGTAGGAGTTCATATGGAATACTCCCGTTGTGCTGAACTGTTGTAGCTGCTCGGAGATGGTGCTGCTTATAATCTCCCCCCAGCAAAAGCGTTGCTCAGGCAAATTTTTATTCATTGTCTCCAAGTACCTCAGCATCCATTTATGGAAGTAGTGGGCGTCAGAAAGCCCGAAGACTCTGCTCAGGAAAGTAATAGTATCACTGAGCTCTTCTGAGAAATCACTGCGGTGGATAATCTGGGGCCACCGGGTTACCACCTTCTTGTTTTTCAAGTATACCTCGTTCATCAGTTGCATGCATTGGTCTTCATCGTCTTCCCAGGCCTTGATGCACTCTTCTTGGCTGACGGCCACAAAGTGCCGGTGGTGAGGGATGCCGAGCATTATCTCAAAATGACGGGCAGTGAGGTTTATGACTACCTCGCCCTTGCTGTTTTCGACACATCTTGTGTCCTTGTTGTAAGATTGTGCAATCACCATCATGAATTCATTGTTGACGGCACTGACGGGGATTCCTCCGGCGAAGTGCAGGGCACTGCCTATTAATTTGTCCATCCACGGACTTCTTGTAACCTTCTGAGTTCTAACCCAGAATTCTTCCATGTCAATGTGACCCAATTCTGAGTCTCTGACATCCATACTGCATTCAGCCTGTGATTCGGGCATCCTGACCCTTTGATATTTGTACTTCATCTCTTCCTCTGTAAGCTTAGCCTTTCCTCTTGGTTTGGTGGGTCTCTTGCTGGATGTAGACATATGTTCTTTCGAACTCAGTTGCTGATCTGCATGAAGAAGAAGCGAGACCCAATCCAAAAAGGTTGAATTAGCCATTTGATCTTCCATTGGAATGTCAGCAGAAGAAAGAGTTAGAGATTTTAAGGCTCAGGGCGCAGGGCGCATGAAAATTGCAACTTGCAGGCCAAATAGATAAGGCGCATGGCGCATGGATGTTGCAGATTGCATTTTATAAAGGGCGCATGGAATTTTCATGTTGCATTGGGATTTGGTGCGCCCTTCGGCGCATGGATGGATCGTGTAACATTGAATTTTCGTGCGCCAAAGGGATATGGCGCGGCGCACGAAGAGTTTACACAACATAATGTTATTGCAATCGGGGATGCGCCTGCGCCTTTATAGCTTCATACTTGCGCAGATAAAGCTTGTATTGCATGGAAGCTGGGTGCGCCATGGGCGCATGGAAACGTGATGCAGCACAAAAGGATGTGTGCCAAAGGGGCGCGAGATTTGACACTTGTAGCATGTGAAAGAGGCGCGCCAAAGGGCGCAGAGGTTAATGATGCAACAAGCAGGCTGGGTGCGCCTCTGGCGCAAGGATATTACAGATTACAAGGTGGTCAGATGTGCCAAAGGGGCGCAAATGTTCATGATGTTGCAGGGGTGACAGATGCGCCAAGGAGGAAAACAGAGAACTAAACTCTCAAAGGGGGTTTTACATGATGTAGGTTCCTTCTACTCCTTCGTTCCTATTTGAAAGGCTCAGTGGGGTAGATAAAATGATCTAGATCAGGAGGGCCACAACCACTGTTTCAAGAAAACGTCCTTCTCCAGCAGATCTGGAAAGAGGAAGGATAGCATGGGGGGGCAGACAGCAAACGGAGGAGGCTAGGCCAACACATTTATATTTCAAAACCAACTAGCAAGCTAAAACCAGACCAAGAACACACCAAGAACTGAAAACACAAAACGCATGAGAGAGAAAGACACCTCATACCTGGATAAATAGCAAAAGCTCGGGAACGGGTCCACAAGGTGATGAAAACGACGAGGCAGAGGCTGACAGGCTCAGAAAAATCACGTGCTCAGCGAATAATGAAAATGACATTTGGGCGCGCAAAAACACATATATATATAGGTTAGCTGGTCATTAATGCGCCACCCACTTTTGAAAAGGCGCATGAAAGTTGCTGTCGACAGGAGAAAGCGTGCGCCCTTTGGCGCACGAAAGTATTTGACAACAGGAGACAAAGCGCGCCTTTGGCGCACCAAAAGCATTGTCGACATAAAGTTATGTGCGCCCTTTGGCGCACCAAACCTTTTGTTGCACTAAGATTATGTGCGCCCTTCGGCGCACCAAAGAGTGGCGCAACAAAAGTTGTACCAACACAAGCGCATGCGCCTTGGCGCACGCAGGGAAGGTTCAACATTCTTTGGCGCATGAAAAGTTGTGTTGACATTGAAAACCATGCGCCAAAGGCTTTTAAGGGGGCGCATCAAAAGTTAGTGTTGCAAAGCAATTTCATGCGCCCAGCCAAAAAAGGCTCAAAAAGACTAAGTTCGAAAACTAGATTTCCCGGGAAGGGATTTTACAACGTTTCGAACACAAGGGATCCCTAACGAGGGATCGGAACAAAATTTTCGGTATGGTTATCGGTAAAATTGCCCTTGTCAATTTTACGGGATAACAATGCATTACAGTGACCAAGAGGAAAAAAGGGGTGTTGTATTACATGGAAAGGTAAAAATTTCCACAAATTCTGTGAAAAGGGAAGAAAAAGGGAAGTTGCAGAGCTGAAAAGTGTCTCCTCCAAAAAATGAGCCCATTTTGGCTTTTACAGTACAAGAAGCGACCCCAGGAGAGAGAAACGTGGGAAAAAGTGGGAGAGCTTCAACCACTGACCAAAAATGTAGTAAAACAGCATGGGCATCCTTACAGGTCCATCCCCTAACATTTTTCACCATGCTGGGAGAGAATGCGAGCCATTCTTCATTAAAAATGGTGGTTGAAACGTCATTTCTGCTCATGACCACGTGCCAGAGGCGTTTTTCAATTTTCTCTCTCTAAACTCTATCAAAATACAAAAATTACCTTAGAATCTTGTAGATAATTTCACCAGCGTTCCATTGATATAAAGAACGTGAAAAACTGAGCTCTCAATCGAAAGATATGGCCATTTGAAATTTTAGGGAAAAACAGGGCCAAAACGGATTGGCGGGCGAAATTTTTGAAATTTTCCACTTTTTGCATTTGGGAAAATTTCCCAAAAAATTCCCATGCTCTGCCATTCCGGGTGCCAAATGGCACGTTTTGATTGGGCACGGGCCTTTTGTGCTTTGTTTCCCACTGTTTTGGCCATTGGAAAATATTTCTGAAAATTCCCGCCGGGCCGATGATCTAAGGACACGTGGCACAATGTGATTGGGCACGGGCCTCTCCTTATAAATTTTCCATCATTGTTTTGATCATTTTTCCCCATTGGACACGTGGCAAAACCCCATTGGATGCGGGCTTTCCCCTAGATATTTTTCCATGTGGGCTTGTCCTTATTTTTCTGCCACCACCGGACACGTGGCGAGATTCCACTGGCTCGCGTTTGGGGGGGCGATTTTTCCTTTGAAATTTCCTTCTTTTTCCTTTGGGAAAATTTCCTAAATTTTTCCCCGCCTTCCATCGATCCGAGACATGTGGCATCATCTCATTCGCCGCGGGCCCTTGGGGCAAACATTTTTCTTTTCATTTTAGCTTTTGGGAAAAAATCCCAATCTCCCCCCACGCTCCGCAGCTCCGACCCCCGGGGGACACGTGGCGCAACGTCACTGGCTGGCGGGGTGGCGAGCCAGAACTTTCCTCTTGAATTTTGCAAAAACACTTCACCAAATTATCAAAACTTCCTCCGCGGTCCGCGGGTCTTGAGATACATGGCATGAGGCCATTGGCTATAGGCAATGCGGGCGAAATTTGGCTTTGCGCCCTCACCAAACATTTCACCAAAATTCTAACTTAACCTCTACACTATGCCGGTCTGAGGCTATAGGACACGTGGAAAAATGTGGTTAGGCGCGGGCCTGTCCCGGAGATTTTTTCATGGCACCAACACTTAGTCGTTTTTGCAAAAAAAAATTCCCCCTTGGACACGTGGCGCAATCCAATTGGACGGTGGGCCTACGGGGCAAAATATTCCTTTTGAAATTTTTCCAAACACTTGGTGAAAAATCCAAGTTTTCCTCCCACCCCCGCCACTTCCTTGGACACATGGCACCATATTACTGGTTGCGGGCCTTTCTGGGGAAAATTTCCCACAAAAACTCCGCCGACCCATAACTTCGAAAATACATGGAGTTAGGAGGAAAACTTTACCTTTCTGGAAAGATGAGAAAGAGCTCTATCCAATGTTGCCATTTCCAGAGGGTTTTGAGTCCTGAAAAGCAAAAAATATGACTGAGGCACAAGAGAGGGAAGAATGAAGGGAGTTAGCCACAAAATGAGCAAGGGGCACATTTTGGATAACAGTGACTCTTAGAATTAATTTTAGTTGTGTTTTTAGTTTTTAGGATATTTTTTGTTTTTAGGAGATTTTTTGGTTAAGTGTTAAATTCTAGTTTTAGACCAAAAGTGTCAGTTAGAGTGTGGTTCACTAGATGTACACATAGCTAAGTTCAAATCATTATACATTTATCCCTTTGAATATGTGGGGCACCACATCTATGTATAGATAATTGAATGCAGTTTTATCTTGGTCCATTTCTATTTTTAGGAGTGTATGGGCCACCTAGACTTTGAATAGTGTGCATGATGGGTGTGAATGGATCACTTAAACTAATAATGGCTTCTTTCATGTTTGTCATATATTATTGGTGGATGATACATTTGATCTTGAGTATATTTTTAGTTGTCTTTAGTTGGTTTTAGTTCATTTCGTAGTTTTAGTTCTTATTATGTCTTTTACTTTTCATGCAAACTTAAATTGTAGACACAAAATTACACACTTGGGTACTTTTCTAGCTCCTAAATACATATTAGTATTCATCTGATTCCTAAGCAAGAAAACTAGTAATTGACGACTGTCTTTTGGCCTTTTTCCTTTGCTTCTTGTTTACTATTTGGTCTTTCATACCCCATAGACTTGTCGATATTTTACTTATTTATATTTTATGGTCTCGGACACCAACACCCAGCCAGGGCATTAGTGCTAAGGCATTATTGTCCCTCCTAGGTACCCCTAACCCATTTTATATATTACTTGCTCCTTTTGGGTCTCTTTTATCTTTTGGGCATCATTTTCACTTATGGTTTGGCCTTCCAATTGTCGATTACAAAATTCAAACAATAGAATCATATAAATACATCTAAAGGCATCCAAAGCACTCAAAGGCATCCATCTGGCATTCATACAAGGGATAAGGGACTACATTTTCTGTATACAGTGCATAGGAAGGGGAAGTTCATTTTATTCCATACACACATTTGTATCTCTTAGAAAATCTATCTCGTTATCTAGTGCATCCAAAGCACAAGATCATATTAGGGATCAATTTCTACACACACTCACAAGAACTACATGGAGTCTAATATGTAGTGCAAATCTCAGTCTAAGTTCACTATGTCGAGTGACCATTGGGGTCAGTCTGACTCCCCATATTGCATCTTTCTTTTTTGGATTTGATGTAATTTTATGGGTTTTGTAGGTGAACTTCTATTTTACAGGTTACAAGTATACTTCATTGATCAAAGTGTGACATACAGGAGCCCTCACATATCCCGAACAATAGCGACATTCATGAGCGACACTCCAAAACTCAAGTTTATCTGAAGCATTTTTCCACAGTCAAGGGCGCCCAATTTAAACGTCTTTGACACACTAGGCACCCTCACCCCAGTCCAGGTGCCCTAATCCAAGCCTTTTCTGTGAGCTCCAAAATTTACAGAGGCCTATTACGACATAGTTACCTTCTTGTTCAACATTTTTCCTAGTTCAGAACACTTCAAGATCAAGCACAAATTAGCTAAGTCATTTTTTCTCTCCCTTTTGTTTAGGGTTTCATATTTACTTTCTTATTGCTTGTGTTGTATTGTACTCAGCAGTTGTATATCATTTCTTATATTCATTTACTCTGCAATTAGGGTTTAGCATATAGTTATTTATGTTAAATCATAAACAGTCATTGTTGTAATGGCTATATTAGCTTCTTGTCTTACTGGTGATTAATTGAATCTTAACGATCACTTTTTGCATTGTTATCTCTAATTTTGTTGAATTTTTGACTAAGAAATTGAGCTTTTTTCTTGAGTATCTCTGGAAGTGAAATTTATTTACTGTGAAAAGCAACGAGCTTGGGATTCATTATTTGAAGTTATTCAGGGCATATTTTGTCAACAATTTCGCTTACAACAACAGTAGTCTAATAGCTGGTTCTTTTTGGGTACTGGATTGCAAGATGGTCAATAACTTCATTTAAAGGGTTTTTCAGATCTAATTGCACTTCATCCATATCAAAAACCTTCATTTAACACCCAAGTGATTAGTGAATGTGACAAGGGTAACGGTTTTTCCTAAGCAACAATGTACATAAAAAGGGTTGGTTGGTGATCGATGTGTCTTGAGAGATGATGTTGATAGACAAGTTGTGCCCCAAGCAACAATGTATGCAAGGGGGATTGGATTGGGAACAATGTATCTTGAATAAGATTGATCGTGATTCTTTACTCCTGTCAATAAGTCTTTTAGCTTAAACCAAAACAAAGTATTTTTGGCTTTTTTGTAATTTTTCTACTATTTTTTAAAATTTTGATGTAAAGATGAGAAAATGGGTTAGATGTTTTTTCAAACATACCTAACCTTTGACACTTGAGGGACATAAAATTCCATGTGAGAAAGGTGATGACACATGGCAGAGATCTAACAAAGGGAATGAAGGCTAAAAAATCAGTTTTAAAGCACTGAGGGGTTGGAAGTTGGTCATATGGGTGACCAAAAGTGATCTCTTAGAAGTTAGGTGACATTTTTCCATGTTTTATGTCCCTGACCTATGAGGTAAATGAGGGAAATCAAATTCCATGGCTGCTCCTGGTGATGACACGTGGCAGCGATCTGAACGGTTGAGGCTTTGAGCTCCTACGAAAGCACCTGGGGGAGTTGAACTGGAAATCATAGAGGTCGCATGAGGATCCAGAGGTCTTATGGGGGATAGGCACATTTTTCCATATGTTATTTCCTTGACCTTGATGGAAATGAGGGATAAAAAATCCCACCAGGCTCCTGGAGCTGACATGTGTCCTCCCAAAATTTGACTAACTCCTGAACTCGCTCCAAGAGGACAACTTGAAATGATGATAACTTGAGCTCCCGATGGAATTTTTTGATGAAATTTTATATGATCCTAACTATAAATGACCTTTTGAATCCAATGGTGGGGTCTAAGGTCTTGATTCTTCCATTTTATCCCTAAAAAATTGGATTTTTGATTTGGTACTCCATTTGTGCATGAGAAAAACTGCTTGCAGAACCAATGCATCCAAAGTTTTGTGAAAAAACTAATTTCCCCATCTTGTAGGTATTGGAATTAAATTTCTGAATTGATTTTTTTTTTCTCCTAACTCCATCTAAAGCTCCCAGACTCACCTTCAGAAGCTCAGTAGTTGTTTTGGCTTGTGTGTTGCCTAGGCCTGTGAACCCTGATTTTGATCAAACTACTCCAAACTCTCCAAATCTTCCTTGAATCTTCCAAAATCACTTCCATGATGTTTTTAGGCCTTCAATTCACCTCCATGTTGGTATTTGGCTCTTCTTCGTTCTACTTCAAGGGGTTTCTCTAGTCCTGGGAAGGCCAGTGATAGCCCTTCCCAACACTACCCAGAAGCTAACATTTTTTAAGAACTCCTAAAATCACCTAGGGGGTTGAATTGAATTTCCTAAATCACTAGGGGGATGAATGTTAACATCAATTGGGAGGTCATAACTAACTGGGTAGACTTGGGGTGCCTTAGAATGATAAAACATGAAAAATTTTGGCTACAGGGTATAGTTGTCATGCTTAGAAATTGTCAATTTCCTTGTTGCACATTTGCAAGACAAGAGGGAACATGAGACCACATACAACTATTTAAGGAACTCATTAAAAACCTTCTGAGGATCCACCAATGCCTTGTAAAGATTGAGAGTCGTTTGCTTGTCTGGGTCCTTATTGCTCGCTGTTAAGGCCTTCTTTTTGGCCATAACTTCTTTCCAATTGTCCTCCGAAATGACACTAATGTTACATATCTATTTTACCTGGACTTGAATGAATTCAAGAAAATATTTGTGCATGGAGAGCTGGTTGAAAAATTGGCCTTAAAACATGTTCGATATATCAATAAATATTCTCTTCTCATATGTGCGAGATTTTTGACCCATAGGTTTATGGGACGGTTTTTTCCCATGGTTTTGTAAAATTTCTTAAGTAGTTGTCTACTTATATGGTTTTATGCATATGGTAGGATTATGTAACATTGCAGATGTGTTTTGAATTCGGGTGTGAATTCTGTAGAGTTTGTTGAGCATAGCTCCAAATAGATTTGGGTATTGTATTGAGAAAGCAGTGGATTGTAAATAAAATTTGAGTAAGTGATTCTTGATGGACGTAGCCCAGATTGGGTGAACCATGTTAAATACTGTCTCTTTGTGTTGTGTTATTTTATTCTGCACTTTTACTTGAGATCTGTAATATTTTCTGCATATTAGCTTCTACTATTGCAATTCTGTGAGGGATTATTTTGCATATTTTATCCCTTATTTCCTAACAGGGAGAATGGGATGAGTGGTTTTTTGGGAAAATAGTTAGTATTCATTTCATTTCTTATTGTTTCATTGATGGTTTTTGGGCTCTAGTTTCATGTTGTGGGTTCCTCCTATTTTTGATGATTATATATTTTTGAACTCTTGGATGAAAATTTTTTTACTGTGAAAAGAAATTTGTGGAAGATATTATTATTTGTATGCAATAGATAAGAATGAGGAAGGTTATTTGGGTTTTTTTTGGAATCGAAAACGGGTTTGCTAAGAAGATAAACTTGGTCAAGCTTGCAAAGGATAACTTGAAGAAAATTTTAGGATCTCTACCAGGCATGATAGGATCTATCCCTTCTCAGATGGGATATTCTTTTTATTATTGGTATAAATGAAATATTTCTCTAAGTTTTAAAAATGGGTATAAAGGTTTTGGGTTTATTTCTATGGTTCAAATCTTGGGGATATATATATATATATATATATATATAGTGTTTTTGTGAATATACAAATTTGGGACTATAATAGATGAATGTGTGAACTTATTACTTGAACTTATTATGTTCTTGTGTGCACATATATGATACGATATCAAAAGGCTTGTTTTATTTAATAACAAGATTTGTGTCATATGTATAAATGACATTCATTCTTGTTAAATTGTAATCTTTAATAATCTCTATGAATTAATTGGAATGGACTTACTCTTGGAAGAAAAAACTCAAAACGTTCTTATTTTGAGTTTTCTACAAATAAATGTATGTGGGTATGTCAGTAATGGCTTAGAATAAAATAGTCTGAGTTTAGAAATTTTATATGAATGAGATTAGTATTAATGTATTATGGCCTTGTACCTAAGAGTTGTGTTACCTGATTTGGTTGCTTAAATTATTTTGTGTTTATCGACTTCTTACTTATAAGGGTTTGTGTTGATAAACATATATTTTACTGATTCCATTTATACATTCACTTTTAATGGTATATAAGTGAGCGTAGAAATGTTTGTTTCAGTGATAGAAATGTATTCTAGTTTTAGTGGGTGGTGTAGATTGATCCATAGGTTTTGTCCCTTGATTCCCTTAAGTGGGTAATCATTTGATAATATTAACCTGGTACCCAGATGGACTGGGTACGATGTCAGTTTCATCATAGTGAACTAAGCCAATATTGTAATGAGCTCGAACGATAACTGGAGTCTTGACAATGGGAATTATCAGGTTATGAATAACTCAACCATTTATAGTTTTGTATCGATAGGTATGATCACAAAACTCTTTCATTTTTATGGTATAGATATAATTGTTGAGTCAACTAAAATCATATCAAATTCAAAGTTGATAGAAAGTTTCTTGACTAGAAAATGTATCAATTTATGAGATATAAGTTTTGTTTTGAGATGGAGTCAAAACTTCTCCATGGGAAGTGATGTTTATGGTATCACCTAGTCATCAAGATTGTATCATTTTTTAAGGAAGTGACTCTATCACATTGACATACTTTGTAGATGTTGAGCAAATTAGACCAAGTGACATTAGTTTTATAAAATGGGATCCTCTAATTTGGAAGTTATTAGAACTTCCTTTGTTCAAACAATATATATTAGTATGAGATGTAGCTAGAATAATGCCTAGGTAAGATGTTTGTCAATAAACATTTTATGCAGATTAAATGGTAGAGTTGTTTGGTCCCTTTAATGAAATATATTAAATTTGGATTAAATTATTTATAGTTATTTGATGTATAATTTTTTATTAAAGGTAAAAGGTTTTGGAGGTACCTTACCCATCAAGATACAACCATAGGCTTAAGAACCAGTGCCCATTAAAAGCATAGAAATGTGTTTTTTATCCTTGGGGGCCATACCCCATCTGGGAAGCATCGAGTGTTACAATGTAGTACTAAGGCAATGGGTATCTACCTCACAATAAGCCCAATACGAAATGGAAAAAGTGAAATACAACTAAAAACAACATCATAACAGTCGGTATATGAAAAAAGATACAAGTAAACATGGCTGATAGATTTTTTGTAAACCTTTAGATCAATTCTAAGTGCATGATAGAGATTTAGTGCAATGTTAATAGTAGGGTCCTAGTTAGATGATTTAAACTTCTTGGTGATCTTTTCGTTCTTCCATGTTGAGGCCAAGATGCCACTGATTTCATAAAACAATCTGGTAGATATGGACTTTCCATAGGTCGAGAATTGTTCTTTGGATGGCTAAGTATGTTATAATGATTTTCCTCTAGGTCTTTGAATTTAGTGGCAAGAGTTTTGATTTCCCCCCTGAGGATGGGGATAAGGTTAGGATTTGGGTCCTCAATAGTATATATTGAGGATAAAATTCCATTGTTCAAGAAGATTTCATATTCTCAGCAATATTAATTTTTTTCTCCAAAATAAAGGATGTCTTTCATTAAAGGAGCTAGTGGGAATGACAATGGTAGGGGTTATCCTCAACCAGAATATGCTTAGAATTTGGACCTTCTTATTTCTGCGAAGAATCCTTATTAGGATGTGGTTCAAAGACAAATTCTTAGTTACATGGGATTCTTAGAGCAAATACAGGGATGTTGGGGAAGTGGGGAGACTTAAAGGGGGTTAGGATCATTGGCCACAAAAGCCTTTTAACTTCATGTATTGTTTATTGATAAAAATGACCCCCTGATTTGTATAGGAATTATCCTCTTATGCCTTGAACTTCCAATATTGATTTTTCCATAGAATACATAATGTAGTGTGATAAAATCACCTTAATCGTGTGCCTTAAATGGTTGAGCAGGACCAGGTGATGTAGTGGAATAATAGATACTTATGGCCATTCCCTTGAGAGTGACATATCAACCATCATTTACAAAAAAACTTCATCAAAAGGTTATGGGATAAAGGCATAAACAATGCCTACATTTCTTAATTTCGAGCATTGTTACCTTCATCCAGGAAAACTATTTCCTCTTGGAATTCCTTATTGAATTTGTTCCTAAAGAACTTGTTTCCATATATGCTTAAGCCAGTGATAAAATAAATGAATTCCTCAGAGATATTAAAATCCTTGTCTCTGACTTTAATGAACTGTCTTTCCAATTCTAAAAAAAATGGAGAAAATGTGTTGGTCATGCCCTGTAATTCTCCTTATGAAATATGTAAAACCCCCAATACTGAGGGTTTCTCAGAGTTCAACTTATCCTGCCACTATAGATAATCATATGGGCTCGAATATGAATGGAGCACCTCCCATTACGATTGCAAACACATATTTTGCAACTTCAAGGATTAAGATGAAAACAAAATTCATTCTAGTCAATCTAATAGATCCTCTGGCAGCCTAGATGTCTAAGTCTCAGAGATGAAACACGAATCCTTACCATGTGCACACACTTGAACTTATATTTGATGTCATTACTCTTGTTATTAGCTATTTACATTATTAAGGAGTGGGAACCTATTATGTGATAATGACTGAATTCATATGTTGATGGTGTTAACATTAAATCTATATATTGTTATCAATATAAAACAAATGGATTTAATATGTTGAATGTATACTAAGAGTTCTACCCCTATAATATACATTCAAAAATAATGACTATTATATAGGTATTTAGAGGATACAGTTTAACTGTAACCTCATATAATTACTAAGTGCAATAACATTAAAGCTCTAATAAACATCGATTGTCACCACCTAGTTTCTTTACCTTTAATTGATTGATTGATATTTGAGATAGGTTAACCTATGTTGTATCCCTAATAAATTAGTTACTTTTCCTAGCTATGAGATTAAAAATATTACGAGTAAAAGTTTTGTACTATGACAGAAATGATTGGTTGACCTTCATGTTCAAGTAAGTTATACTTGAATGTTGTCTTTGTGATTTTTATCAATAATAGAACTATATGTATGTGTTTGAGTGCTTCTGGGAAAGTTTATTATTAAATTTTATGTTCACTTTTGATCCATAAAGTAATTTTAACTTATTGCAACATTTTCTTTATGAAAATACTAGTTGGCATAAGTTGTTAAAGAAGGTATAGATCTTATGATGCAAGTATCTTGTGAACTGACAATTGCTAAAAAAATTTGTAGATGGGTTTTGTAAAATATGGAATAAAGATTGTATTTGTTCTACTTGATTGGAGAAATCTAAATTATTTTTCTTATTGTATTTATCATTAAATAAAGTATTCTTGTATTGTTTGATTAACGAAAGGGAAAGTTAGCCTAGTTATCTGTATCAATTATGAAAAGGGAACTTGTAAAGATTATTTTGTCTTAAATAAATATTGTTGTAATTAATATAAGGAAATAAAAATAGGTTTTCATAAATACATTGTGTACTATATTGTATTGGTGTTATATATATGACTACTTTTTCAAGCAATTAAGACAATGATTATATCCTATTACGGTGCTCATAGTAATAAATATAATAATGATATATATACATTGAGCACGTCACTAACTTATCCTAACCAACTTAACCTCTTAAGAAAATGCTAAAACATTCGAACATATGCGAGAAACAAGGAGGAGCCAAGGAAATTTCACAATGAAAATACACAATCGAGGAACATGTACTCAGAATAGTACCTGCCGTAAATGTTATGTGCAAATGAAAATGGTAAACAAGATTTGTATTTTTAGATTATTATAAAATAACATAAATGCATTAAAAATTTGTTGTTTATATGATATAACTGAAATTCATTTCATCAAAGAAGAACCATAGCATATATTCTCTACTTTGTAACTGTTGTGGAAATATACAGAAACAAGAACATGTGGGTGTTCTATAAATTATTAGTCTAGTTATTCTATTAAGTACATAAATACATAGTTGAAATAAATTGTCTGGATCAGGAAAAGATGTGTGAAAAGTAGTTGAAAAACAGTGTATCTCTGCTGACCAAATTTTCGAAAAGCATTTGTATCTCTGCAAAATGGATATGGACTACTATCAGAAGTAGTTTTTCGTTTCTAATCACAATGAAGTACCTAGATCATGTGAATATGGGGTCAAAGTTGTTTACCTTAAAAGTATGAAGTTGACATTGTGTGGCTTGAAGAGTCATAGCTTCTTCCCAGGGAAAGAAATTGATGTGCGGTGCCTGCAAAATTACAGTTTAGAGAAGAAAGTTTGGAAACTAAAAAAGTTAGTACATTAAAATATCATATTATATTAAAATCATATCAATCCAATAATTGTAGATATTGAAAATCTTTATACATAAAAAATAATAATGTATGATTTGGGCTGAGCTCTCATCACTTAATATTTCAAATAATCACTCAACTTTTAAAAAAACAAGATGAAAATATACAAATATAAAAAAATATACTAAATGTCATTGGAGAAGAAAAACATAGTCTATTAAATAAGAAAGTATGTAAACCAAAAAAATAAATACATTAAGAATATCATATTATATAAAAATCAGACCAATCTAATGGTTACAGATATTAGAAATCTTTATAATACAAAGTAATGATTTAGGGTGCTAAACTCTTATCACTTAATAATTGAAAGTATCACTTAACTTTTGAAATAACAAGATGAAAATGTATTTGAATTAAAAACAAGTGTACAAAATAGTATTGAAGAAGAGAAATATGGGATACTACATGAATCTCTTATACGAGGAAATGTATAAATCCAAATAAATAAATATATTAAAAATATCAAATTAAATTAAAATCAGATCAATCCAATAGTCATATTTATTCAAAATCTTTATACATTAAAAATAATAATCGATAATTTAGACTGAATTTTCATCACTTACTATTTGAAAGTATTAGTCTACTTTTTAAATAGTAAGATGAAAATATATAAATAGGAAAAAGGTGAGAGAAAAGAGGAGCATGGGATGATATTACATGGTCTCTTAAACAATAAACAGTAAGTACATTAAGAAAAGGCTATAGAATAGTCTTGATAAAATGAAGGTCGTATCTTGTTTGACCAATTCGACAGCAATTAACATATACAGCTTAGATTACATTCTAATATATCCTGTTCAATCAAATACAAAATAAAATCATAGCCTGTTACATAAATCTTGAATCCAACCTAATAGAAATTTTAATGGGTCATTCTGTTTAAACTATAGAATGACAAAAGGATAATCTATTAACAGAAATGACAAGGAAATGGTCATAATCATGGTGGTGAAGCTCAAGGAAAGGAAATTTGAGAATATCATGAGAGCTCTACCATAAATGCCAAAAGAAAGATCTATCTGAGACATCCAATGTATGCAGAAAAATATGGTAACCAAAATATCTGTATATATACACCTAATGATCTGCATTATTTGGAAGGAACAAAAATACTGTTGTCACATATTGGATTTTGCGCGTACAAAATATACTTTGACACAATTACATCTTTGACATTACTGAAGAAAGCAACTCAGCGTAGATCCGATTTTTGCAGCATAGTGGATTTCATAATTACAAACTGTAGAAGTTGGAACTAAAACAGTAAAATATTTAGGACAGAAGTTGGCTAGAACATGGAGACAATCAAAAGTTGGCACTATTGGCACATTAATGCAGACAATGGCTTTTTTCCCTCTGTATCCATAGGAATCCATTCACTCTAGATTATAAAGTATTGCAATGCAGCCTAGCAGACTTAAGCTATAGTGAATTTATTGAATTTAATATCCTAACAATCAATACACATAATATATACCATATATATATATATGATGTGTACATGATCAGAGAGTTTGTCTAGATTTCTGACTACCATGATTTGCAAGGGATTGCATGACTTCTACCTGAGTTCTGAGGGATATGATGTAGTCTGCCGCTTCTTTTAATAGACATCAACTGTCCATGGATTCCCCACCAGGAATGAGTCTCTTTAGCAGCTTTGTTCTCTGAGATACCAAGCTCCTTGCAAGTTCATATGGAGAAGGCTTCGTCTTCTTCATGAATGATCTTTTCATTGCTCTCCTCCTGCCAACCATGAGTTTCTGCATGTGGGTACCAGAGCAGCACTCACCGTTTTTATTTGTTTTCAATTTCTGCCTGTATCTCACCTTGTTCTTGCCTATAATCTTCTGCAAGAGGGACTTATCCTCGTTAATCTTAGAGATTTTTGATATCAGGGCATGGCTCCAAAGGCTCCCATTGGATGTCAGGGCCAGTGATATGTCTGCTGCAAGCTTGATCCTCCTCCTCCTTTTCAGCAAACTCAAGTCCTTGTGGTTATCAATTGTATCAATGCTGCCAAGTGCCCTTAGCAGCCTTCTCAAGTATATCTGTATAAAAGAACTTGGTGGGATATTCATCTCTAATGATGAAATCCTTCAGATATCTACAACTCTCAGCAGACTTCATGAAACCCATACAAGTGATGCTGCCACAGACACAAGAAATTGATGAAATATATTTGTATAGAGACCTCTGTGAATATATGGGTATGAGTACATGTACATATATCTTATATAACCTGATATTGCCCCTTTGTTTTAGCAGAATATGGATGTAGGGTCTGCAAACATGGCCTGACATTCATGAATATGTCATCCCTAATGAAACACATTGGCGCAATGGCCAACAGGGATGAAAACCCCCGCTGCAGTTCTGTTTTGCTGCTCTCAACATGCACCGCCCTTCACACAAGTCGCATGCATGAAGGCACTTGTCTCAGCCATATGCACCTCCCTCTACCCGGCAACAGGAACAAATCCACGTCGCTGTTTTTAACGGGTCCGAATAAACTTTAACAAAATAGGCGCTATCTCCAGGAATATACCAGATTCTATTTGGCAATGAAGGCATTACTGAGGACCAATCAGAACCATTCGAAATTATTTTTTCATAAAAACCATAGCTCCAAATGATATATTTTTTGAAATAATTGGTTCGAACATTACAATTGTACTGGTATCTGTGCAAACTAATTGCTAACGGCGAAAACAATAGTATCCTGCCTGCGGAGCGGCAGGTACTAACAATTCTCAAAAGAACCCCTCCTCTACCAACACATGGCACCTTCGCTTCCATAAATAGATTTGGTGGAGCTTCTCATGAAAACGTAAGTGTTATCCTATACGAGAGAGGATATTATCTTCTTAACGGTTGGGATATTTACACTAAGAGTGTGGGAAGATTTAGTATGAATGATAGTTAAGTTTTAGTATTTAAGAATATAATTTAGAGGTGGAATGGTTGTAACGTGTTTATAAAGGAGATGGGAAAAAAATCTCATACCAAAGAGGGGGGAAAAAGGTCTCTCACCAACCAAAGACGGGAAAAAAAAGTCTCTCACCAACCAAAGAGGGGAAAAAAAAGTCTCTCACCAACTACCACCCAAAATAAAATCTCCAACAATATTTTCGTGGGCAGTGAATTGCAAAGTAAAAATAATTAGACCTTTAGCAGTTGAAGAAGACAGGACGATGAAAATTTGCAGAGTAATTTATAATTAAAATATACAAAAACCTATAAACAACCTTTTGTATTAAACGGCGACATTCTGAAATTGTTTCTACTTGGGGGTTGTTTGCTGGCTATTCTTTAGATCAAATGTATGATAGTCTATAGATGTGGTGTTAATTCAAAAAATATATGATTTTTAAATATTTGTTGGAGATGTCGAAAGGGAGGTGGTGAAGAAGTAAAAGCAAGAGTTTAGGAGAAAGTACAGGTGGCGGGGTGGTGATGAAGAAGGGGATTGAGGGAGGATAATTTGTGAGGTGCGGAAACAATTGGAGGGATCTTACGTTATCCAATTCTTTATTCTGGCAAGCGATATATGGCCCACCTCGTGTTTGTGGAATGTGTGGAATTTGCTTGTGCCAGCTGTGGGCAGTTGTTGAGATAGGAACAGGGTACGAAGATTCGGCATCCCATGTGAGCCAATTTTTAAAAAGATGAAGACATAAACACGTCAAATCAAAAGAGGTATATCCATAATAAATTCATATTGTATATTCAAATTGTTCCAACCTAAATAATATCTTCTACTTGTGCTCCACTTTGGTGTCTTGATTTGGCTTGCATTGGTCATGTGAGTTAGAAATATGAGATGGCAAAGATTAAAAAGCTAAATGTGGGAAATGTAGTAATGTTGGGCATTGCCTTTTTCATGGTACCCAAATAGGCTCACACCACTCCAAATGCCGAAATTATTTAGTGTGTATGGATGGGATGGTCTTTCCGTGTTTTACAAAGGGTTAAAATTATTTCCAACATAGGTAGAACCAAGACACTTATTAATATTCTAACCTTGATAGGATAGTTTAGTTTTAATTAACAAAAAAAAAATTGTTTGTTTTTTAGAGATGATAAATTTAGGAAGATATCTAGAAGGTCATATTAAAATATTTTCCATACCGAAGACATGAATGGAAAGTTGGAAAGAAAAAGGTGGCAATTTAATATTGGCATGTCGCACACCTATTTCATAGCTCAAATTGTTCTTACCCAACCCAAATAGTATCTTATATATGCACTCCACTTTATCATGTCTCGATCTCGCTTGCATTATTCACCTTCATGCAAATTTCGCTTTAAGGGGGCAAAATACAAAATGGGGAAATGCAATAAGTTCCACGTTCGAAACCCAACTTTTAATTGTGTGTGATGGAAAGGAGATAACAATGTAGCACAACTACAATGTTTGACAAAGAACACTTCCTATTTTGACTAGATGGATGTGCATACCCTACTCTAAAGCTCTTATTTTGCCACACTGTGAGAGTATGCTAGCTATGGTGAGTTGATCGGGTTGAATATCCATTTATTGCATTTAGTGAAACAATCTCAATGGTTCTTGAAGATGGCCATGTATAAATCTTTAGGACACCATTTGTCACCAACCAATAAGAAACTTACAAAGAAAATTATGAAATTATTAATTATTAACAGTTAAAAACACACAAATGCATGCAAACGTCGTTAATGCTAAAGGTTGAAGTCATGACCACAAAGTTGCCATCACCTTAGACATATCGAATGAACAATCCAAAAAGTCATGAAATCTCCCACCAACAATGATATGGCAAAGACATTAATAAATTTCCCATTGACAATAATATGCCACAAATTTATTTCACCTTAGTAAACCCCATACGAGAAACAAAACAAATACATCCTATAATATCGATTTGTTTATTAGCCTCCCAAAATTGATTGTGGATTATGTCGTTGGTTTTGGGAAACTCTATCATGATACCCCATTGCATTGAACATTTTAATTATTTAAAAACTAGAAGGTAACGTGTCGTTTATTCCTTGCATGAGCATTGGGTATTTGTGTTTGAGTTATGCACGTGCATTGGACATTGCTTCAGTTGTTGTATGTAAGACGATGACATGGTTGTTCTGTGTTGTGGACTGTACGCACTCCCCTTGTCTCTTAATAATAATTCATTCTGAAACTTGCTCAAAGATTGAAAGGCATAGAGGTATGTGGTAACATTGACAGTCTTTCATTGAAGATACTGAATAAAATGATCAGATTTAACATCTTGTCTATGTGATTACTCAACCATTTACGATTTGGTAAATGGAGGCTCCCGTCTTTACAAGAATTCTTTGTAATAGGATTCATTTTTAAATCTTAGTATTTATTTACTAGCTCTACTATTTTGGCAATGTGGATATATGATGTGTTCTTGGTATCTATTGCATGTCGTGAGTAGGACTTAGAGCATGGTAATCAAACGACAAGAGTAGCTCCACTTGGTGGTAACTGCATAGAAATGGATATCACTACACAAGAATTGATGGAACACTCAATTTCCAAGTTGTTCAAGGTGGACACAATTGTGGCAGCAATCAATCTCACTATTCACATGGATCTACATCATCATCAACACATAAAATGACATGTAGGGGTTGCGATGGGAAAAACAACGATGAATAGTTCAACACATATAGGGATTATGTCTATCAGAAGAGTACAAAGGTGTTGGTGAAATAATCTGTTGTAGGAATATTATTAGTTTTCACCAATGGTCACAAAGCTAAGCCCCTCCTTCTTGGGTATGGGGGGACTCCCATTTATTGAATGCAAACTAAATAGAGTTGTGGGGTGGCCATTAGGTTAGGGATCACATAGGAATACTCCATTAAACATGTGTTAAAAGTGCTTGTACAATGTACAAGTGAGGTTCATTTGATTTGAAGAGAGGTAAATATGAGATGGTGAAATAGAGAGAGGGGGTTATTGTTGCTGAGTAGGTACTTACAGATTTCACATACATTAACCAGAGTAGGTACACATTCAATAGGAATAAATCAACCATGTATGTAATAACAAGACTAATAAATTAGAGACATAAAGCTTTACTATGAATTCATCAATCAAATACACAAAGTTCTTTCTTGGTTGTACAAGACTACAATGCTTGCAAAGCTGGAAAAGTAGAGAAGATGGAGGAACATAGAAAAGGAAATAGAAGAAATGTAGTTTTATTGCTTGCAACAAGCAGTGAAACAAATCCCAACAACTATCAACAAATTCCAACCCCTTTGGAATGGAGAAGCCATTCCAATTTATAGCTTTTAAATTGTCTCTTCCTCTCCCCCCCATGCGAATTTTCATCTTGTCATCAATGGGTTGTGACCTTTCACATTCTCTAGGAATGGAATTGAGTCCTTTTCCTATTTTTGAAAAAGGAACTTTTACAGCATGAATCAGGGGTTCACTTAGATAAAAGTATGGTATAACGCATTCATTCGAAGGGTATTAAAGAATACCCTTAATGGTAGTTTTTACCTCTAATTAATCAATTGATAATACCCCCTCCTGTTATATTATTAGAATGAAAATACCCCTATTTTTTCCATGTACCTTACTTACCCATTTTTCCATTACAATTTTATTTACCCCTTTTTATTTCTACCCTAATATATCAAATAGAAAATATATCATGTTTCTCACTCAATTATTATTTTCTTAATATGTACACATTTTCTCTCAGAAAGAGAGTTTGAAGCCATTCAATACATGTTAACAATTACCTTATAAATGTTAAGCTTTAATCATTTATCAATAGTTCTTCAAATAATTAAGATGGTGAAATAATATCACTTGTGTTGAAAACATACTCAATCCTAGTTTTCTACCATCTTATTATTTCTTGGTTAAGAATCTCACTAATTAAGATATTTCCTTATTTGCAAAAAATGAGATTATAATTTAACTTTATGACCACATTCCTCTTACAATTTTAAGGTATTTAGTTTTAAAAACTAGGGTTCAAATGTTTTAGTTTTATATAAAATTAAACCTACCTATCCTTTGGCCCACCTCTCTAACCTACCCCCAATACCTAATTCAAAATATTAATAAATTAAACCCTTTCACCCCATACATGTCTACCGGTATATTGAATTTGTTTTTATCAATTTTAATTACCTCAATATGAATGAACGTGCTTATTGCCTTGAAATGAACCCCCCGTGCTTTTACAATGCAACATAAATCCACTTAAGTGAATAAGACGAAAGAGTGAAAAAGTACATTCCCAATGAAGAAATAGAATGTTAGAGAGAGAGGGAGAGGAGAGAAGAAGTGATAGAAGTGAAAATCCAAGACGAGAAGCCTTCTGTTGATGAAGAGCCTACTTTTGATGGATCTTTGAGGAAATGACTTCATGAATGAAATTCTTTGCCTTTGACCTCTTGTTGACTTTGAAGTACTGAGATTGCAACTTCCTCCTTCCTGTGAGATGTGGAACACACTCCAGGGCATTGAAATAAGTGTTCAAAAACACTACTGCTGAGTGACTTGCACTTTGTGAACTTGAGATGACTGCCTGATCTTGGAAAAATGATGATCCTTTCCTGCCTAACCACTAGGATGAATCAAACCATCCAGTCTCTTGCAAAGGTTACCTTGTCAATTCTGAATAGCCCATAAATTTTTTTTTCCCCTCTGCATTTTCTCATTGTTCAATCAACATCCTTATTTTCAAGTCTTCTAGTTTTATAGTGTTACATCATTGTCACTTTTGTTAGGATACTCAATGTTTGAAGTTGAAATTGGCTCCAAACTTGAGAGTTTGAGATCCATGGTGACAAAGGCCAGTGAGATAAACTAGAGACGATTGAGTGTGCAAAGTTTGACCACAATCCCAACACCTATTATTTTTAGTAAGTCCAATTCTAGGATGTCTATTTTTAGTAAGTGTCTCAATTTAGCACTTTTGAGTGTTCTTGATATGTGAGGAGCAATGGCAACTCAGAGAATGAACCATCACAACACTTACTATTTATAGACGATGAAGCATGGTAGGACTTACTATTTTTAGAAGTGGGTCTTCTGGGTGTTGGAATGAGACGAGAGTGGTCTCAAAAGTTTCGTGATTTTTCAAGGATGCTCTGCTCCAATTTTTAGATGATTCTCTCATCTAGATTAGTGGGAAAATGAGAATTTCATCGAAGAGGGCAGAATACTGTGAGAAAACTCAGTCCTCCATATCTCCAAAAATCATCCACCTCATCAAGCAAGAAATGGCTCAAATGAAAGATGATTTTAAGAAACATTCACTCCAAATGTCACGCAATTTGGCTTGCTGGATCACTGGGAAAATGCAAATTTCTTCGAAGAGGGCAGAATACTGAGAGAAAACTCAGTCCTCCATATCCCTAAAAATTCTCCACTTCATCATGCAAGAAATGGCTCAATTGAAAGCTAATTTTATGAGGATCATCTGCTCCAAAATTTAGGCAATTCGGCTCGTCGAGTCACTGGGAAATTACAAATACATTTTCAACTGTTTTGTGCAAAAATGGAGTTCATGGCTGGAAAAATTTCATCAATAAAATTTTAATTTTAGAATCACATTCCATGAATCATAGGTCATCATGAAGGTGTTTTCAAAAGGAGTGCACCAAAAAAGTTTCACGGAGATCGGGTGCATGGTTTGAGAGATATGAGCAAAAATCAGTTTCAAGCTTGATGTTCAAGGACAAACCAACAACATACCTGTGCAACAATGGAGTTTTTTTTTTTTTTTTGGGGGAAAAACACAACTTTTGAAATTCAAAAATGTGTAAGTGTTTTTGGTTTGAATTTTATTTCATTCGCTTTTTGCAACTTTTTAACTCAATATTTGACCCAATAGGCTCAAATTGGGGTTAGAGGAGGGTTGGCATGTGGTTGCACCCTGAAAAATAGGGGACAAGAGGTGAAAAGGGTACAAGAGGGGAAATTAAGTGCACTTTGCACCAGATCATGACAAGTTTCATCTTGTGGTTTCATGTGGATGAGATGCAGGGGGCTGAAAAATCAGCACTCGGGGCTGCAATTATGGTTTTGCATGTGTCCAAGGGCTAAGTTGAGAGAGGGGGAGCATTTTTTGTCCCTCATGTCCCTTTTCACCTTGGTGACAATGTGAGGGGACAACATAGCTGAAAAATGCACCATGGGTCTTCATCTCATGAGGAGGGGCAAGTGAGTTAAGATGCAAGTTTGTGATGTTTCCTAGGTGCGAAAGTTGATGACTTGCAAGTTACCGAGAGAAGACCTCATGGGGAGCGCACTTTTGTATCCCCAATGTCCCTTTCCACCTTGGGGACATCCAAGGGGACACTCCATGCTCAAAAATGTGCCAAGGGTCTGGGAACATGAGAAGGGGACCAAATTTGACTAGACTTGAGCTTGCAACTCTAATTTGTAACACAACAAGTTGATGTTTTAAGTGACGAAAACTTGAAAAAGGAATGGGGGAGCGCACTTTTGTGTCCCCCATGTCCCTTTTCACCTTGGGGACAATCCAAGGGGACACAAAGGGTGAAAAAGTGCGCTCAAGCCTTTTTGCTTTATGTTGATGTCATCCATCCCAACTCCATTTTAGACACTGGGAGTGTTTTTTCCCAGGAGTATGGAATGGTGTTTTGGGGTCAAACCTTATATAATTTTTCCTCCAAATACACCTGTTGAGATCATCCCAACCACTTTTAGGAGCCAATTTAGCCTACAAATTGAATTTTTTCACCATGTTCCCTTTTGGCTTGAAGGAGCAACAATAGTGACTTGAGATTATCACATAAAAGATATTGAAGACTTAGAAAAAATTGATGTATTCCATCATGTGGAGGATTCCAAGATATTTCCATTGAGTATTTTATGATCTTCCAATTCCTCCCGGAACTCCAGAATCATCAGAACAAGGTGACTTTCTCCACTGGATCCTTTTGTCCATGTGCCTAAAATGACCCAGTTTTGTTGAACTTGTTCTTGACATCAATTATCTCCACAGATTTTCCCTAAACTACCTCAGATAATATCATTTCTCTCCTACAAAACTTCCATATGGGTTGAGTCTTCCTTGTCATAGCTTTCGGAGGATGTCCTTATGCTACAATTTGGCTAAAAATAGCCAATTTAGTGCTTTAGAGAGCACTATTCCACCTTGGAAGTTAGTCCTATCATGAAATCAACCTAGATTCATTCCCCTACACATGAAACACACTTGAAAACTAGGTTATCACTTTCCTCTTAGTCAGAATGAGGGTGACATAGACCTGGAGGGGTTATGTGAGCTGATAGGATGATGGAGGAAGGGTTCACAATGACCGGGAGATAGGTTTTCAAATGGTGGGCTTAGTTATCATGGCCAAAATTTTCAATTTCTAAATTTTCCATGCAACTATGTGATATATGGACAACTTGAAGACTTCAGACAAATTCATGGGATGTTGTTCATAGAAAACCAATGGAGATGATGAACCAAATTCGATACCCAAGTTATCCCAGACGTCTATATTCTCCCTGCCCTATGAGGAAAAAAAACCCCTCTACTCCAAATTGCTTAGATGAATCTGAAACTTTTGGGAATTTTGTTGAACCATTCACATGCATTGTTTTTGCCTCCATATTTTGCTGACATAACTCATAGGGCACCTACAACTACAACATCTGCCAAAAATCCCTCATCCATAATGCTTTGACAAATAATCACGCCCTATTTCGAAGCTCATTTTTTTTCGCACAAGTCGGTATCATGCTAGCAAAGGTTACTTGATTAGATTGGACACATGTTGGTTGCATCCTATTAAACAACACCAATGCTCCATGGGGGATCGAACAGGTTGGACACTTGTTTGCATCCACTGAAACAATGTCAATGTTGTGTGAGGAAGCCCATGTCTTATGTTAGTTGTGACTTACATGACATGCCAAAAAAGTGTTGGCCATTGCTAGGATAGTTTAACATGCATTGCACTGCACTGCGACATGGATTTATCTGAATCACTGTAATATCGAAATTCCAATTTTCTAAAATGCTAACACATGTATGTCATCTGACGGTGACGAGCAACGTTGTTTGATGGTTTACTAAGCTCTATAGTACCAACAACCCTATATCCACTATATAAAAATGCCTATTGACGTAATTAGGAGTTGTAGTGAGATGCATGCGTGCCTATATAATATAATTAGTAAAAATATTTATTGAGAAAACGTAGATTGGGATAGAATCTCGAGTAAATTGGAAAATAATGTACATTGTAAAATATAGTTTTGGCTAAATGTTTGGTGCATTTTATCTAGATAATAGCTATCCTGAGGGTTTAATTTTCAATTTTAGTTATCAATAAATATTTAGTATATTTTGTCTAGAGAATAATTGTTTTATTAGGGTCTAGTAGTGAGTCCGAGACTGTAGTATTTATCTATTTTAACTTTTTCAAATAAAAGAAAAGTGTTTTTAGATTGTCACTCATTATCGGACTTTCACCACAATCTTACCCTTAGAATCCGTGTCAAGGAATTTTTGAGTTTAAGAGAAAATTTTCCAAATTGTCGACTTTTTTACAACATTACTATTTTTAGACTCTCTTGCGCATTACTCTCATCTTTCAAAAGATTGTTATCCTTAAAATATATGTCAATGAATTTTTGGAAATTGAGTTTTGGAGAGGGCTTTCCACATTCTCAAATTTTTAAAAACATTTACTATTTTTAGAATGTCACACTTGTTACTCTTGAACTTTCACCTCACACTTGTTACTCTTGAACTTTCACCACATTGGCTATCTTTTGACCATGTGTAAAACTTTCACCACATTGGCTATCTTTTGACCATGTGTAAGGAATTTCAGGGAATTGAATTGAAGACGAGAATTTACAACAAAACTTTAAGCATCTTACAACCATAGTTATCAAATATGATCTTATAAGAGGAATGTTTTGTATTTTTGCATATATTTATTTATCCACAATACAAAACTAAGAAAACTTTGATGCTTATAATAATATATAATTTAATTTAAAAAAAAACCTAAAAAATAAATATTTTGTTATTAGTTTATACTATTTAGGAACAAGTTAAATCTGAAATTGAAGGAGAGTGCAAAACGATTATCTTAAGAAAAAAAAAAAAATCATTTTATTTTCAGCGCCTATATCACAATATGATAGTGTCACGAAACGAATGACTGAGTTCTATTTTCTATATACTAAGTATCGGCAGCATGAAAACTTCCACAATATTGATTAATGATTAAAATCTACTATGACTTGTTTGACATTGTACCTTGAAGAAAACTCATCCAATGAAAAATGACAACAATTATTTGACAATTTTTTTAAAAATAAATAAATTATATACGTATAATATAGTATATTACGTAAATTTTTTGACAAAATACTTTGAAATAATTTTTAGTTACGAACTCCATGAATAATCCATTCACGTGCATCAATCTCTAACTTAAAAACTTCCAAGTTAATTTTGTTTCTCAATTGCTACCTTGCCTACAGAAAATATATTATTTATTTATTCTCCCAGAGTGGCCTGATATTTTTTTCCATTTTCGTTTTCTTTGGACACTAGGTAAGTTGAAACCGCTGAGGAAAACAATAAGAAATGAAACCGCTGAGGAAAATAATAAGAAATGAAGCCGACATAGATGTAGCTCACAGTGATGGTATCTACCAGAACAATTTGGGATTTCAATCTGATTTTTCTTTTATAGATAGAATTTGGATTGCAACTTGAATTTATGGACCAAAAAAATACTTAGCTACAGAGGGTTCTGTACAGTGTTATTTTGCCGGGTTGTACACAGAAAATGAAAGAATCGAAGCGTTCCAGCTCCAGCGATTCAGTACTTAAAAATCCCAATTTCAGTGACTGCGCTTTAAACAGAAAAACGCAGAAAAAAAAAAGAACAGAAAAGAAAAGAGACGATTAATGGTTATTTAAGGGCGTCATGTCCATGGGGTAACTGCCGAGAACCTGAAGAAAGGAGGTGAACTCCTGCACCTCCGCCAGAGCATTCTGCGCGCGGGGATCCGCCATAGACGCCTCAAAATCAACATAGAACAGGTACTCAAAATGCTTGGGCGTCCCGGTAAAGTTAGCGCCGTCGACTATGCGCACGGGCCTGTTTCTGTGCGGGCGGCTCTCGATCTTGGTGAGGCTGATGTTCCTGAAAGCAAAGGCGGAGAGGACTTTGAACAGAACGGAGGTTCCCTGATCGTGGGCGAAAACAATGCTGGTCTTGAAGGGGCGGTCTGTGCGGGGAATGATGGGCTCGCGGGCGAGCATCACGAACCGCGTAACGTTGTTGCAGTCGTCCTGAATGCCGTCGGCGATGACAGCCAGGCCGTAGAGCTCGGCCGCCCGGGCGCTGGCAATGGCGGCGGTGTCGCGCAGGTTGTGCACTGCAATGTGCTCTGCGGCGCCCGCAGTATCGTCGAAGGCCTCCCGCGCTAGCGCCATGCCGAGCTTGTTGAGCGTCAGCTCACACTGCGCCAGCGCCTGAGGGTGGCTTATAACCCTCCGGAGGTCCTGCCTAGGGTTTACTCCGGGAAGGGCCATGAGGCAGTGATGCACAGGAAGCTGGACCTCGCCGACTATGTGGAGTCGGTGGCGGAGCATCAGGTCGTAGTTTCTGTGTATGCTGCCGCCTAAGGAATTTTCGACGGGCAGCACGGCTCGGTCTGCGAGCCAGAGCTCTACGGCCTGAAAGGCCACCTCGAACTGGTCGCAGGGGATGGCCTCGCAGCTCGGATACGCCTTGCTCGCCGCGGCCTCGCTGTAGGCGCCTGGCACGCCCTGGTAGGCGACCCTCACCTGCGAGCCGTGCATCGGCGCGGGGGAGAAATCGGCTATCGACAGCGGCTTCGGCAGGCCGTCCTGGGTAGCTATGGCGACCTCCTCCTTTCTTACGTTGCCGTTCACGGGAACCAGGGCACCGTTTTGGGGTTTCTCGGTTTCTTGCCGCTGCGAGACGGCGTTGCTGGTGATGATCGCGCAGGAGCTCTGCCATTGCACTCGGGTGAAATTCATTGAATCCCCCGTTGGATTATGCAGGCCCTGCCCCGTGCGAATGTACACCGCTGCAATTTTGTTCTTCTTGGTCCTGCAACCCTTGTTGAAAACGCGCACAATGCTCGACTTTCCCAATTTCTCCACTCCGCCATTATATGTCCTCGCTGATAAGGTCTGCATTCTTTCTTTTACAGTTCGAATTCTCTGTGTTTTCGTGTTTTTTCTTGGGGTTTTGAGACGCTCAGATCCGAATCCCTTATCGATTTCTTTGTATTTTCTTGTTTTCTTGGGTTTTTTTTTTTTGACAGTCTCGGTTGCAGCAGTATGCAGAACTCGAGCTGAAGATTATGGAGGGGGTGGGTAGAAATTTATAGGGCTAAAATCCGAACGAGGGTCAAGGGAAGCCGCCTTACCTGCCCCAACAAGAATGCTGACTTCAACTAGTTTTATCTGAGTTTACAGTAAGTAGAATCGTTGTGGAAATAGGTAGGTATCATGCACGGGACGGGAGGAAAAAACATGGAAGCCATGTTTTTGACTCGGTCCGTCCTTGACAGGGTTAGAAACGCACGTGAGATATAAACAGGTACAAACGGGTCCACATTTGGTCAATGCAGGCCTACGAATTATTAGCTATTTATCTTTTGGGTTTCATTTATAGCTTAATGCAGTATAAAACTCCCCCTAACTTTTAGCGCGTTTTACTTAGTTAAACATTTTACTTTGACCATCTTTAGTAATTGAAGGGTTTCAAAGTTAATAGTGGACAATTTAATTACACAATTGATGCGTATTTTATTTTATTATTGATGGGGAGTATATTTTAAATGTAATATATATGAATAAGATAATGGATATAAATACTAGCAATTGTATATGGGTTGCATAAGAAGATTACAATGTTAAGTTTGTTGGAGTTGTAATTTACGGTAAAATGTAAAATGTTGGAGTTGTTATTTTAAATTGTTTTAAGTTTGTGTGAACTGCAAATACAACATTTCATAAAAAAACACTTCATATTTTACCTCGATGAATGTGCATACCTTGCTACAAAGCTCATATTTTGCCACGCCTTATAAATATGCTAGCAAATGTGAGTTGATCAGGTTGAGTATCTGTCTGTTGCATTTGGTGAAACAATGTCAACAACTCTTTAGGATGACCATGTCCAGAAATCTTCTAAACATTATTTGTCACTGATTCATAAGAAACTTACAAATAAAGCTTTGAAATTATTAATCATTTATAGTTAAAAACACCTAAACACGTGTAAACGACCGTCAATGTTGAACATGGGATACAGTCATGACCACAAGTGTCCCGCACCTTGGACATATTGAAGGAGAAATACAAAAAGTCATGAAAACTCTCGCCAAGAAGGATATGGCAGAGACATTAACAAATTTCCCACCAACAATAATATGCCACAAATTTATTTCACCTGTAATAAACCTCATTGTAGAAACAATACATATTCATCTAATTAGGATTGACTAATTAATAGAAAAACACAAAACATTGAAAAAGACAAAGATTAACATTAACGAGATTAATTTCCCTTGTGAATGCAATGTTCCATAACACTCCATTGCAATGTGTAATGTGGTTAGGGTAGAGAGGAAAACATGCAAGAGGCCATGTGGAGCTATTACTCGAAAAATATAAGGGTTGTTAATACTTATTAAAGATTTTAAGCTTTCACTTTTATTTACATTTATATTTGATTAAACCTACTTTGCCCACACTCATAAAGTTGTTTCCTATGACTTTTTTGTTTTCCATTTTTTTGGCTTTTGAAATGACAGTTTAGGATGCCACTAAAACCCGAAAGAAGCATCATAAAACACTTTGCTTCTGCTATATCTAGCTGTTAGATCTCTTAATAAAATTTCAATAAGATTTTCCATGGAAATATGTAAATATAATCAAATAAGTTGTCCACTTATGTGACTGATTGTATAAAGGGTGTTCCCTAACCATCCATGCAAAATATAAATCCAACACCTACAATCGAAAGAAAAAAATCCCTAAAATATCTATTTTCTATTTAATACTTACTAAAGTAACCTATTGACACAATATCATTCTATACACCTTGGTAAACACAAAAAGCATTCTCTTGCCAACAAACCAAGGCTAAGTTTACAAATGTAAAAAATTGACTCATAGTATGTAATGCAAACTCTCTGGATTCTCTAGATACGTTATATAACATGTCAATGATAATTCATACGTCTTTATTTTGGAAAACACATTTAAATATTTCTTGACTCCGATACAACATATTTGAGCGTGGCCCTCAACACGGTTACCAGGTGTCTTAAATCCAACAAAATCATGAAATTAAAATCAGTTAGAGATTAAATTCAAAAACGATCCCACCAACAACAAACATTGAATTCACGCGACTTTTGTATGTTTTTGAACCCCAAAAACAATTAAAGAGAAAATAAAATTTCCCTAACTCAAAACTTTGTTTATAATTCAATGTAGCCCATCAAACATGAGATTTCAGAGGCACCAAAAATTCAAAACAAATCCCAGAGAACATACTAACAAAGTTAATCCATATCCAAGTGTAAAAAATTTGCTTTGAAGCTTGAATTTTACCGTTGAATATTTTTTTAATGAAATGAAACAAAACTATGAACTTGTCCATTTCCGACATATATCGCATTCATTGCAGTCCATGAGACCACATATCTTTTAGCCATTTTATCGAACAATTCACATGCATAGGTTGATAACATGCTAATAAAGGTTATTTGATTAGATTGGTCACCTTTTGGAATTAAACATATTCAAATCTATGTGAGGAACTGATCAAGTTGGACACTTGTTGATTTCATTTGTTAAAACAATGTTAATGCTACATTGAATTTGCTAGAAAACAGTTTCCATAAACTGGCTACCAGAAACACATGGCCAAAAATATGATTGTTCCCAGCCATTACTTACCCCAGAGTAAGTTTCCTTTGACATAATTGAGGTGCCTATCTTAGATTTGTCAAATAATTTTACTTATTGTAGGGTTTCATATTTGTTAACAAATGTATCACCTTCTCCATAAAGTGTCTGATGATTGGTCGCATATGGACTTAGTCTAGCGACATTATTATGTTGGGATCAATTTTTTTAATGAAAAAATGGTTCCAAGCTCTATCATATACATAAGATATTGTGATTTTTTTATCACCTTCTCCAAGAAAGAAGAAAAACTATTTTTTGATGATCAAATAAACATCGAATTTAAGGTTGCTTATTTTCATTGGCATCTCACACTATTACACTCCAAGAACTCCTTGGCTTCCTTAATAGGTAACACCTATTGACAAAGTTACTTGTCTAAGAATTTGGGGAAGTGTTTTACATCAAAAAGTACAATACATTTATCCTTAAATATTTCACTCAAGTTTAAATATATTTAAAATAATAAAATTAAATATAATTGTATGATACTTTAACAACACGACAAATATAATAAAATGTTCATTAGTGTCATGCAAGTACCTAACCCTTATCACTTTCATTGTTGTAATAAATGTTTGATGCAACACAATTAATATTAGACATCTTTCAAATTTCCTTGAATTCTTGAATTTGTATTATAAATGGTTCTAACTATTTTTTGTACAAGAATGCTCTTTTATTAGTCAATTATTTGTTTTATTGCTCTAAATGCACTAACGAACCTATATATTTATAGGCTTCTTGAATTCAAATTAGGACTCTATTGGTGTGTATATTAACACACAATGAAAGGGAAAACCAACAAATAAAGCTAAAAAAACATGTGGGACCAAAATATGGGAAGCAAGGGTTCACACAAATAAAAGCACCAAAACTAAATAATTAACAATTACAAAAACTTATATAATTTCGGGGGACCCATAACTCTTTAGTTTTAGAGAGATAAACTAGAAAATATGAAAACACATCAATAAAAACTTAAATTGGACCAATAAATGAGAAATAAACAAGTAAAAGTAGAAAATGTAATTTTATGACTAATAACTAATTCCATATACTAAAATTACATGTCCATACCAATAAAGTGTGTAGAAAATATATTTTCTATATGATAATGAATCTTCTAAAAAGTATGTGTTGTCCAAAATAACCACCCCGATTATTAGACAACTCACAGCTCCATTCTAGCTATGACATAGGTTTTCAAGTTGTGGATGCTTTTAGTTTTATACCTTGCCACTCTTGCATAGCTGAAGTTCTTCGTGTGGGCCCTTCTTGCTTCTTCTTTGTGATTTCTCTTGCCTTCACTTCCTTCCGCGTGTTTCTACCTCTCTTCCCACTTCCTTCTCTATTTTTCTATCTCCTTTCATTTCCCCTTGCATGAAAACCTTGTGCACTCGTTTTCATTCCAGCAATTTGTGCACCCCTTCACGTGCATCTACTGACTTGCCTTCAATTTTGGCTAAGTCCTTGGCATGCTCCTTCTTCCCAAGTTTCATGCATTGCATCATGTGCACTCATTCCCCTTTTGCATTCTTCCTTTGCACGCCATAAATTTGTGCATGCCTTTCCGCGCACTAGTGTTTCTTCTGCACGCTTCTTTCTTCTTGTCGTCGCATGCTCCTTTGATCAGATGCTTGTGCCTTTCGCGTACTTACACACTTATGTAGATATGCCCATTTTCTTCCCACTTCTCGCACACCCCCTCGTGCGCGCTTGTAGACCTTTGTGGTCTTTCCTCCTACACCTCCTACTCTTGTGTGCACACCAAGTGCAACCTTCTGCGCCAGTAATTGAGTGCCACGTATCAACATGTTAGATGAAGTGCACAACACACAACCTATCAAAACATTCCATATGCGCACTGAATCCTCACATCAAATGAGCACTTGACGCGTGGTAGAAAAAACAAACACAAATAAATAGTCAACCAAATCCTTCAACCGATCAAAGCGCATCACGTGTCTTGCATGTTTAGTTTGCACTGCAGATATTTGAATCATCATAACTTCTGCTGTAGAGACCAGATTTATACACTCTTGATCTCATTGGAAAGCTATTGATGTGGGCTACGCTCTAGGCTATTCAAAATCATATTTTGGTAGGATTTAGTAGGTGAAAATTGAGGAACCGTGTCATAGGCCATTAATGCACAAATTTAATCAGCTCAACCACCCAAATTTGATCTGATTTAATCTCCTTCCTTCTTCCACAAGCTAAACAGACATGGGGAGGTGGATCTAACATTGTTGCAGGCACATATTTAGGCATTTATTATTTTTTGTTGGTGGTTGGAAGTTTGAATCCGAGTTTCCCTCCCCTTCTCCTCCTCTTCTCTCCATCTTCTTCTATAAATAGTCTAGCATTGCTCATTGTAAAAGGTTGGAATCTCTTGGCTTGCAAGAGTATTATTCATAGTAGTGCCTTTGCATCTTGAGTTACAAGCCTCAGATCTAGTTTTCTACATGTAGATACTTGCCACTCCCACCATTGTAATTGACTGTGCATCTTTGGAAGCAATAAAATCTTTGTTTTATGGATATTCTTTGGTCTAGGTCATTTTAATTACATCTTCTTTCCTTTCCCCTTGCATTGTTGGTTTGTTGTACATTTTCATGTCTCTTGCAGGCCCTTATCTATTGCGCTCCATGAAAATGAGTGTGTAAATGTTGTTGCAGACTGTGGCACGTATGCCTGCCCTCATTGTGCGCATTTTCCTTTGTTTTCGCTCAGATGAGAGTGTTCATCCCCCTCTTTCTGGTGTTATCATCACCCCTTAGCTTAAGTTTTCATTTTCATACATCTCCTTCTCACCATGGTACCTTGGAATCGTAAATTAGTTCTAGGTAGTTGCATTTTACTTCGTAGGAGTAGTTTTAGCTGTAAAAATAGGTAGAGGAAGTTGGCCTTCTCTGGGGGTCTGTCTCAAAGTGCAAGTCCCGCAACTTGGAGACAATCATGTGTTGCCTCAAAGCCCCAGTTCATATTGATCTGGGATGGGTGCAATTTTGAGCTCCAACAGTATGATTGGTTTACTTTTTTAATAGATTAATCAAAGGAATGGGAGTCCTTACTCCATAAGTTATAACCAAAAAATAGAAAATTATATCATTTATCTATGCAAATCAAAACCATCATTTAACAAGGTACTGAAAAATTATGACATCATTTGTTTAGTCCCTAGCAATTTAAAAGAAACAATTACACCTAATTACTTATGAATAATTTATAAGAGAAACCACCAACAATTTCTTAAGAGATATATAAATATAAATACTAAAAACTATATAACTCCATAGATATAGGATGTGTCTAGAATAAATCATGACAAAAATCTTTCAAAGTGTATTCCTTTGGGAGGTAAACCAAAAGAAGCCTTGTAACATTTGTTACTTTGAAAAGTGCAGGGTTCTTAATTAGGCTGTTCCTTATCATCGCATTATCATCATCAGGAAGTGTTGTACTTTTTGTTAGCCTCATCTCATTCAAGACCAATTCCTTAACACAAATCATATTTAAACAAACATTTTTTATTTTTTGTTGCACTGACATCTATTGCATTGGACGCATGTTTAAGAAAATTAGAATGAAGGACACCATTATAATCATATAAATGAGTTTCATTAAGTAAGACTAAGATATATGTCCATAAAATTTTAACTTTTGGTTTAGTTAGAGAGAACATTATCCTTTGAAAATGATATATCATTAAAGACAACATGTTTCTTGACCTTCACCTTTCCATTGTCTAGTATGATGACTTACAGAACTAGGGTTTTCTTATCAAAATTTACCATCAAATTGACATTATCCATACTAATCTCACTTGAAGAAGGATTGAAGGGAAACATATAAAATTCCAATTCAACATTAATCAAACCCAATGTTTTTATATCAAAAGACTTATAAAATTTCAATTCAACATTAATTAGAACCGATATTTTATCAAAAGAAGGACCTTTATACATGTAATCCATAACAACATCCATTATAGAATTCGAGGTGGCTAATATCATAGATATAATCTCGCCAATCAACACATTCACAATTGTCATGGTAGTTTGCTTCCTCTCATTTTGAATGGAGAGAAAAATTAATCTATTAGTAATTTTATCCAATCCACTCTCTCTTATTGCCATTCTAAATCTTGATCTCAACTCATTAGGGTTCCATTCCTTTTCTTAAATTTTAAGACATTCTTCTCCTAGTGTCATACTCCTGATATACTCCATGCAAAATAAGAAGGATTAAAAATATGTTGGATAAATTTATTGGGGACAACACCTTTTATGGTTGCATTTCTCTTAGCCTTATTTGGTAAGAGTTTTGGAATATGTTTTAGTATCTTTGTGCTAATGTTAAAACAAACACCAACATACATGTGTATACTTGTGAAAACATTAAAGTAATATAAATACATAAATGATCAAGGAAGAATGACTACCCATATATTAAGTTTAGATGTGAGGGAGAGCCATTGGCCTTCCTCATATGGGTATTACACTGAATCCCTCTTCTACATTGAATTATCTTTAACACGATCTCTCTATGCTTTTATATAAAATCAGGTAGAGACTATTATGAATTAGGGTTGGAGTATAGTTATCTTGTGGAGAAACTATTATTTAATATATTAATAAAATCAATTAATAGTTGCTTTAATCTATCAATAACGAAAGTCAATCAAGTCAATAACTTAATTGATACTCTTATATATAAATAGAATAAACATTATATATTATAATTAAATATTACTTGTTCTTCTTAAGATGTACCAACACCCCCTTAAGATGTACTTTGTATAAGGTGTAAAACTAAAAGTTGTATGAGTGTATCACTCATGGATCCACTTTTGGATCACTAAAACTGATAAATTTTGGGCATACAAGTATGTTACACTATCTCATGTTGAAAATATAAAAGAGTTCATTGAATACCTACATGTAGTAGATGCAAACAACATCAAACCAAATACCCCCCATAATGTTGAATGAGCGAAGGAATAAAAACATCTATATGAGTTGAGCCTATAAATCCACTTCTCAATCACTGAATAATGAAAGATGTTGGGGCTACTAGTCGATTATATTATCTCGTTTCGAAAACAAAAAATTCTTCTAGTGAATGCGCTTAAAATACACGTTCAAAGAAATATCTTGAGAGTCGTAGTGACTTAAATATCCCTTTTAGTAATATTTTATGTCCAATGAAAAACTTTGATTTTTGCATGATACATCCTGGGAAAATTTCTACTCAAATGAAGAACTTTTATTTTTTTATGATTTTTTCAAAGTGAAAGAACATTACATGAACTACACATTATATGAGGTGAATATCTGATTACTTTTGTACCAAGTAAACGTTTCTATAATGTGTTCTAGGATCGATGTGTTAACCTTGAGACATTCACCCACATGCATGCATATACTTGAGAAACATTAAAATAATATCAACATATATATGATCAAGGTGACTACCAATATAATAAGATAAGACGTGAGGGAGGGACAATGGACATCCTCACAAGAGTACATTATAATGAATATATCTTCCACATTGAATTACAACTAACACTAGCTCTCTATATTTTTATAAAAATAAGCAGAGGTTATTATTAAGGTTGGCGAGTAATTAGCTTGTAGCTCAAGTGTATTTTAATATATTAATAGTTATTTTAATCTATTAATAGACGGAGTTAATCAATTCAATAATTTGATTTCTACTCTTCTCTATAAATAGAAAAAGCATTATACAACAATTAAATATTACAAGTTCATCTTAATCACATATAATAGTATATGGTTATTTAAATATATTAACATTTTTGAACCCTCACTTATGGATTATCTTCTTTCTTCTGTTGCTATGTTATTCATCAATCAATTTTCCCTTCCCCTTCTTATCTATTTCCTTTGCCTCATATCAACTCTTTTTAGTTCTTATGTTTTTCATGACTACTCTAAAATGAAATGATCGAGCCCTATTTTTTTTCCACTTCTTGGGGAATGAGATAAGAATGGTTTTGAAGGGCACAAATCTTCATGATAAATGTCTCTTCCACCACCTTGCATAAAATGCACATACAACATTGATCAATCCTTTCTCAAAGCATGAAGAAAGATTTTATGAGATCTTTTCACTATCTAAGTGCAACATGGCAGCACACTGTTACCTTTCCTAACCTATATTCTTAATTATTGCCAATATCATTAGTATGAGGTTCTTAAAGTTAGGATAAAAATCAACATTACTAGAAACTACAATCTCATCTATTTTTCAAAATTGTAGCCCCATAAATCATTAGGAGGTCAAGATGTCTATTTAATTCTCTAAAACAACGTTTAAACAATATAGAGGAAAAGTTAAATGCTTAGTTTACCATTCTTTGTAATCCATTTTCGAATGTAGAAATTTATAGAACACACATTCTTAACATCGTTGATGATTAGTGAAAAATCATCTTCCAAAATAAGGTTTTGAATCTTATTTTCTAATGCCATTTTAATTCCTTGATTCAATGCCCAATATTTTGCCATGTTATTTGTCACCCAAGGAATATTTACACCAAAAATTAAAATTCTTAACAAGAGAAGCAATATTACCATTAAATAATTAAAATTTTGAATAATCAAGCTCACAAGTGATAGATTACAAACAATGCCATTCTTTTTATTTTCAATCAAAATAATAATATTATTCACATATTTTAAGAGATTATATTTAATGTAATTATTAATTTCCATAAAATTGTCTTCAATAATTAGCCTTTCGTAATATTTACTCTTTTCAATAAAAATATCTTACAAATCCTAAATCTTAAAAAAAAAAATTCAAATTAGAAACAAACTAAAGTCATAAATAATTAAACCCACATATAAAACAAAATTTAAAGGAAACATTTTGTTAAAACCCTTTCCACCAACCATATATATTCACCAACCTTACATATTTTCTTCAATCTTGGTGACCATTCATTCTTGGAGAGGAGTAAAAATTCATATTTACTTAAAATTTGATTTACAAATATGATAAAGTCAAAGTGTATGTTTTATCAAGTGTGAACGCACACAAACATTTGGTCATGATGACCAATATCTAACCCACCCATTAATATTTATTTTATGTAAAGGTGGGTGAGCCATCAAGTTGTATGGGCTGCTCCGCATTGTACCCTCACCAACAAATGTGAGAGAGGACACACTTTGGTTGGTTCAAACTTTAATGGTATAAGTATTTAAATATATTTTCGTTCGAGCAATAAAATATATTAATTGTAATTTATTTATTTTAATTCTTAAAAAAATAAATAGATTATTCCCGTGATAGAATGCACCAAGGTCAATAAGAGACCCATGCATTCATCTTATGCCCATTTGACATCATGTAGCATGGATGTCAATAATTAGTTTTTTTTGCAAATTTTTGTTGTAAAATATAATGTCAAACAAAATTTATTAATCAATCTTAAAAATGTGAGACGACACACAATTTAATTGGTTCAAACTTTAATAATATAAGTATTTTAAATATATTTTAGTATGAGAAATAAAAGATATTAAAAGTAATCTATTTATTTTAGATTTTTTATATACTATAATGATTAATATATATTTTTTACAAAATATTAACTAATTTGTGATAGATGATCTTGTATTATTATGTTTCCTACTTAAATATTATTTAATAAAAAATGAATATTAAATTTTACTAATGGTTAAGATATTATAATGTTTTAATCAATTTCTCCAAACAAAAAATAAAAATAAAATGAACATTAAATACTCTACTAAATGTCAAAATATTATAATATTTTTGATCAATTTTTTAAAACAATTAAAAACATTAAATTTAAAATCAATCACTAATTATTGACAATTCAAAAACATTATAATCTAAAACCATTAAACTACCATTATAATTTTAACATAATTAATGATTGCAAATATTAACCATATATATGTTATTGGTTGTATAATATATTTGAGTAATAGGTATTGATGATTTTTTACTAGAGCCGTGCAACCTTCCACAAGCGTATATAAAGAAATGCACCAATTTTAGCAACCTCCAAATAAAAAAAGTGTATGCACCCGTTTTAGCCACCCCATTTTTCAATGAGCCATTTCCAAACCTAACCCCATTACTATCAATTTTATATAGTTTGATGGAACTCTTTCGAAACTATCTCTATCATTGAAAACAACCGTTGAATAGATGCCTCCATTTCCAAAAGCCCCATTGTCAAAATGATGTCAAATTATTTTGATGAATTTGAGATAAACCAACACTTATGGATGAGTTAACTTAGAATTATCATACGCTGGTTGGAAGGTTTAGTTCCATTAAATAGTATAAACAATTAATTTTGGTATGACATGGGTTATTTGTTAGGATTCTACGTTGTTTTACATTGTTTTAGTGAATTTAGTTGTTTATTGATAGTTATCTAGATTAAGTTTGCGTTAGTGTCGTATTCTATATATTTGGTTGCCTTATATTTTACCATTTTTTATTTTTTTATTTTTCTCTATTTTCAATATTTTCTCTTTTATTTTCTTCATTTTATTGTCCTCTTTTTTATTTTTTTTAATTTCCACTATTTTTTCTTTCTTACTAATGTTACATGAGTTTATGCTTTTTGTTGAAATTATATTATGGTTTTGTCTTGCTTTTGTATATGAGTCCTTTAATACCTATTTTAGGTTTAATGAAGTTTTTGGTCTTTCTTCAACTTTTATTATTTACTGTGTGTTGGACTTCGACATGTATGCTGATAGGGTCCTAACTTAAATTCAATAAGTCTATAAACATATAAGTGCATTTTGAACAATCATACAAGGATTAATATACATAGATTCATATGAACCCAGTAAGGAATTCAATTATTTCAAGAACATCCATGTGCCAAGAGCAAATGAAACATTTATAGAAGAAAATCTAACATTTACTTGTTGCATTGATTAGGCCATTCAAAATAATAAGGGTTGGGTCATTACATCACAACGGATTGCTTCCTAATTAACATTATACTTGGTATGTTTCTTTTAAGACTTTACAAAATCCTAGGGGCATGATAATAATGGAGGAATAACATCAACACCAGATAATTCTCTCCAAATTTTACGGTTTTGCAAGTTGTTACAATCACATTAGGGTTCTAAGGAAGGATACCAGGTTCCCAAATATCAACAATGAATTTAGGAAAATCAAAGAAGATGCTAAAGTGCAAGAGTGGGATAACAAAGTCATTAATTTAGATTTGACATTCATTGACATATGCTAGAAATGTACTATGGTTTTGGAAAAGGATATTGTTTTGGTCTGGTTGCTATGTTTTCATTGTTTTTTATGGGTTTGTTTTACATCATTGTCTAGATGTGTGTAATACTGTATGTTTTTGACGACTATATTGAGAATGATGAAAAACATGATATCACTATACAACACTATACAACCTACTATTATCAATTATTTAAATCCTAGGAATATATTTTATTTGTTTAGGTCTAAATTGATTTTTTAATATTTGTTTAGATTTGATTGCAATGTGTTTTCGTTAGTTGTAGTGCACTTTAATGTAAAACCACATTTTACATCTACATTATGGTGAACCTGAACTAGCTTACACCAACCCTTGAGGTTTCCCTTTTTTGTGAACCCAAACCAGCTTCCACCAACCCTTAGGGTTTCTACTTTTTGTGAACTTGCATTGTATTGACCACTCTAGTAGGGGTTCACATTTTGAGGAACCTTCATTACATCATCACCCTCTAGGGCTAGATCTAGATTGTCCTAGGGTTTTTGTTCACTCAATTATGCATATATTAATTCAAACCCTAGGGTGTGGTTGCTATATTGTCTTGTCATTATGCTTACATAAGTTGTAGACTTATGTAAACATTGTTGCTTCATTTCAAGGATACACATATGGATCCTAGGTACGAGTAATAAAAAATGTGTTATTGGAATGGTGAAAATATGTATGAAATGGATGACTGTGATGATGACTATGATTACAAGATCGAATTAGGAGAAAGATCTGAAGATTATTTAACTTATAATAAAAAAGTATCTTATGAGAAATCCTACTGGTATGTTGAAACAAATCTCTTGCCAAAATATTCCTACTCTTGTTTCTACTATTTCTTCTTCTAGAAATTTTATACTGTCAAATAATCAAAATGATTTTATTTCTCACCTCCCTTCTCAAAGTGTGAATTGTATAAATGTTCAAAATGATTACGTGGGCCTTCTCAAGTTTTATCTACTCAACAAGATTCCTAATTTCTTCAAACCTGACCACTTAGGATTTATTTTGTTTCTTCCAACATTGTAAATAATTCTTTGACTCCTACCATATCCCCTTTTGGGATATTATCCAAATATGCAAATTAATTCGCTGAATCGATTCTAGAAGGACTAAACCCTCCTAGTTTGACCTCAAATAATCCAATGTTAGCTTCAATACAACCCAAAAAGGGGTTGGAGTGAGCCAAGGTGGTGGATTAGATGGGAGAACCATTTAGGAAATTAATCACTTCAAATCTGAAATTAATTGCAGCAGTGAATTAATTAAAAATGCACCATAACAGCTGAAACTTAGAAAATTCATAACTTGCTCAATATTCCATATTTTGTCCTCAAATAAAATGCAGAATTTTCTATAAATCAAGGGCTTTCCAACGAGCTACCAATCTGGATTTTTGAACCACTGTAACCCTTCAAAAACAGCCCTCAAAATCCCAAACCCAGTCGCTAGGGTTAGAATAAAATCAATAAAAATATTTCAGCCTTTCCACAAGCTTCCAAACACTCCAAAAATCACTCCCTTTGCTCAGAAATAATTTATAGACAAATCAGATTTCTAAATCTGATTATACACAGCTGAAAACAATTATTAATCAAACCCCAGTCTGCTGCAATCTTTAAAAATTCATATCTTCCTCCAAACTACTCCGATTTGGGCAAATGAGATATGCCCGGACTCGGAAAAATACAAGGAACAAGATGAACCAAACCAAATTAGAACAACAGTAGCTAAACTCCCAAAATAGTCAAAATAGCAAGTCGCCTAGGGCAAAATAAATTGTTGTTTGCACATAAATTAATTCCAGCACTTGTATTACTCTTAAAACCCTCAAATATGGTCACACATACTCACAAAATTATGCTAAATCAGATCAGATTGCAGATCTAGCTCAAAAGACTTTAAAACATGCCAAACAACCTCCCATGCAAGTCGCTTTAGCTCTAGTAAAAGCAAGAGGGAATCGTGAACCAAGTCGCCAATCCTATAATGGAGAAACAATGCATAACACACACTTCAAAAGGAGCACAATAGAGAGAACAATGGAATCTTCAATATTCTTCAATAATGGATCCAAATGAGAGAGCACAATGCAAGAACTAGGGCATACATCCCAATACTCCAAGCATGGAGTGAAATCAAATGATCAATCAACATGCTCATCCAAGGAAATGCGACCCCTTCTTATAGAATAAGAGGTGCAAATGCCAATGTTTTAAACATTTAATGTTTTCCCTCTAAATAAAAAGTATTTAATAAACCACTACATGTGCACTTTATTTAATTTCTTAATTTAATATTAAGAAATTCCTATCCTATGTGCACATTCTAAACTACCTAGAACTTCCCACTTGTTGCGCTAGACACACCAAGGGGTTACAATGCTTAATAAAAAGAGTGAATCGATTAGGTAGTAATGTCTCTAAAAAGGGGGACATTACAGTCCTCCCCTCTCAAAGATTGCTTGCCCTCAAGCAATAGCATTCTCATATCTCCATGTGTCATGTACCAAGAAGGAGATGTGAGGTGGTGCCTCCAAAGTCTCGAACCGGTGCCGGTCAAATGCCCAAGCATGGGGAAGAACCTGTTCGCTTCCCTCGTGACAATCCAAGTATGCATGTGATCAACTCCATAGTAGTAGCTCCAAGTGGTAGTGTCTTCATCATAAAGTGTGGGGCCAAGGGTAGAATGAGCTTGGCTAAGCTCCCTCGTGACCCATTCAATGATGCCTTCGTGAAAAGTGAAGGACAACAACTGCTTCTCACGCATCTTTATTCCTGCACATGAAACAAATGTGTTAGAAAAACTAGTGTTAAAAAACACTCTTCTTGCTTCTTTTTGGTATCTCCATGGCTTGGATGGTGCCCAACTTTCTTCCATGCATGGGCTGCCCCCACAAACTGCTATGCAGTCCCATACTCTGTTGTAGTCATGCCATTTATCATCAAAAATCAGACTTGGCCCTTCCCAATCAATCATGCATGAATTACAAACAAACACCCATAACCACATCATCATGTGAACATCAAAAATATGAACTGTAAAAGGAATTAAGGGGCTGATCATGACGATGTTAGATACCAAAATGATGGGGCAACAGTTAGTCTTCCATGTCATCATCCCAATATCAATTCCTGTGTGTTGGGCAGCAATTTTAGAAGCTATCAAACTGAAAATATGGGATACAACAATCCCATCTTGCATGGGAAACAACTCCAACAATACATATTCAATTTTCTTGTCATTTTCTAGCAAGTATTCAATGTGCACCTAGTTTTTATTGCTTGGGCCAGCAAGATGACATCTCCCTTGTTTATATTCCAAGATAAACTCTATGCTCCCAATACTTCCTTCAAAAGCTAGAAGTTGTAAATTATCATGGCATAGGGAAAGTAGAAGATTTGATCCCAATGTGCAAGACATCAAAACATTCATGTGAAGAAATGACATACCCCTCATGATGATAGAATCCATGTCTGTATCCTTATGCCATCTCCCAATCTCATTTGCATGTAAAATGATAGGCAACACATGATTGAGCTTTACCTTATCACTTACCAAGTCATTTAGAAGGTCACTTCTCCCATGCTTGGCTGCCCCTTGTTCTTCTTCCTTAGCTGCCATAAGAATCATAGAATATGGATCATGTGAAGACCTTATACCATGGCCCTTATTCTCCTTCAAACTCTTTGTAGAAGCCCCAAAATTTGTAGCCATGCAAGCAATGTCAACAAGATCCATCCCACATATTTCCTTTACCAAATTTTCCTTTGACAACACAAGAATCAAATGTCCAAGTGACAGTCCATCATGTACAAATTTCACAACAGCAAGATAAAGTGCATGAAATGACTCTAAATGGGCCTCAATACTGTGAAGAATGACTTCATACCTTTGAGGGATGACATCACCTAGGTAAAAACCCCTATCATGATTGAAATTTGAACCATGCTCAATCCACAAGAGTTGAAATTTGCCAAGATATAACTGCTGTATCAAAACTGAAAGTGAGTTTCTTACCATGTAATATGTGGTCCATGTAATTCCCTTATTTCGGAAGGCCTTCATGATTACCACTTGTGCCTTGAGCTCCCCAAAGTGAATGGCTGAATATTGCTTTTCCCATTGGTGAGAAGAAACAAGAGAGTCAACAAGACTAGACACATCTTTCTTCAAAGCACTCCCGAGCTTCCCATGTTTATCAACAACTTCATCATCCTCATTAGCCAAATCAGATTCTGAATAATCCATTACCTTAGTATCTGATTTTTCTGTGCCTTCACATTTGGTGCAAGTATTAGATACAAAAAGCTCATTATTATGCATCAAAGAACTCATACCTTGAGGATCCATTCCCATATCCTTTTCTGAAGACTTGGCTGCCATATATGTCTTCGTCTTGATTTGATTCATGACACCTTTTGCCAAGGTGTGAGAAATGCATGATGCCTCCTGTCTCAATTCTTCCTTAAGCACCTTTAACAAATCTTGAGGAACATCATCATATTCATCTATCACCGTAGACATGATACTTTGTATTGCAACCATTACCTTTTCTTAACAATTATCCTGTATGACCCCAAAGAATACCTCGAACATATGAAGGATGAGATCATTACAACCAAGATCTAACATCAATACACAAGATCTTACCTTTGCCATAGTTTCCAGAATTTTTACCCTCTTGCTGTAATAAGGGCTTGTGACGTTCCAAAGGCCTTGAAAACTTCCGACCATGTGTTCGAAAATGTCTCTCATGATATCATCACTGTAGGGCAGATTAGGGGCTGTGACCCTTGTGACTTCAGCAATGCAAGTAACAACCATAATTTTCACTCTCACATCTTCATGCCAAAAGATCCTAGGCTTAATCAACTGAAACATCAATGGCTGAATCATATACTTATCTGATTGTTCGACCATGGCCAAACAATTTGTTGTTTCCTCCAAGTCCTTAAGCAAGGCATCCTCGGAATGATGTGGATGCTTAAGCTTCTTCCCAACCCTGATGATCCTTTCTTTCAAACCACCTTCACTCATTAACTCCATGGTTCCACTCAGCCTCTTATCTCTGCATACAAATATGAAAATACAAATCTTGCATTCACAAATGACCCACACGAATAGAGGAAGGAAGCTCTGATACCACTGTAATATCCCCTTTTGGGATATTATCCAAATATGCAAATTAATTCGCTGAATCGACTCTAGAAGGACTAAACCCTCCTAGTTTGACCTCAAATAATCCAATGTTAGCTTCAATACAACCCAAAAAGGGGTTGGAGTGAGCCAAGGTGGTGGATTAGATGGGAGAACCAGTTAGGAAATTAATCACTTCAAATCTGAAATTAATTGCAGCAGTGAATTAATTAAAAATGCACCATAACAGCTGAAACTTAGAAAATTCATAACTTGCTCAATATTCCATATTTTGTCCTCAAATAAAATGCAGAATTTTCTATAAATCAAGGGCTTTCCAACGAGCTACCAATCTAGATTTTTGAACCACTGTAACCCTTCAAAAACAGCCCTCAAAATCCCAAACCCAGTCGCTAGGGTTAGAATAAAATCAATAAAAATATTTCAGCCTTTCCACAAGCTTCCAAACACTCCAAAAATCACTCCCTTTGCTCAGAAATAATTTATAGACAAATCAGATTTCTAAATCTGATTATACACAGCTGAAAACAATTATTAATCAAACCCCAGTCTGCTGCAATCTTTAAAAATTCATATCTTCCTCCAAACTACTCCGATTTGGGCAAATGAGATATGCCCGGACTCGGAAAAATACAAGGAACAAGATGAACCAAACCAAATTAGAACAACAGTAGCTAAACTCCCAAAATAGTCAAAATAGCAAGTCGCCTAGGGCAAAATAAATTGTTGTTTGCACATAAATTAATTCCAGCACTTGTATTACTCTTAAAACCCTCAAATATGGTCACACATACTCACAAAATTATGCTAAATCAGATCAGATTGCAGATCTAGCTCAAAAGACTCTAAAACATGCCAAACAACCTCCCATGCAAGTCGCTTTAGCTCTAGTAAAAGCAAGAGGGAATCGTGAACCAAGTCGCCAATCCTATAATGGAGAAACAATGCATAACACACACTTCAAAAGGAGCACAATAGAGAGAACAATGGAATCTTCAATATTCTTCAATAATGGATCCAAATGAGAGAGCACAATGCAAGAACTAGGGCATACATCCCATGGGCATACATCCCAATACTCCAAGCATGGAGTGAAATCAAATGATCAATCAACATGCTCATCCAAGGAAATGCGACCCCTTCTTATAGAATAAGAGGTGCAAATGCCAATGTTTTAAACATTTAATGTTTTCCCTCTAAATAAAAAGTATTTAATAAACCACTACATGTGCACTTTATTTAATTTCTTAATTTAATATTAAGAAATTCCTATCCTATGTGCACATTCTAAACTACCTAGAACTTCCCACTTGTTGCGCTAGACACACCAAGGGGTTACAATGCTTAATAAAAAGAGTGAATCGATTAGGTAGTAATGTCTCTAAAAAGGGGGACATTAGTGATTATGTGCTTAGATTTAAGACATTGACAACTAGAATGCATTGCCAAACACTTGATAGTGAGCTTTATAGACATTTATTGTAATCTATTATTAGTTATTCAAGAAAAAGTGACTTTCAACATTTATCCCTTTTTCATTGAATTTTTTAATGCAGTTAAGACCCTTAAACTCAAGCTTTAATAGGTACATGTGCTTACATATGAGATACATGTTCCACATCATGAAAGAATTCCAAGAAAACCAAGTTTTAAGGCTATAAGCAATGACCATGCATTACAATATATGAATGATGATAAGAATTTGTTCAATGTTATAGAACTTAAGAAGCTTCTATTATCTCAAAGGAGTGTAGGGAATTTACAAGATTGAGTGAAAATCCATAACATGATTTAAATAAATCATTTGAAAGCAACATGATTACTTATCCACCAATATGGGAATTTGATACTCCAAGACCATTGCATTCATACTTTGATACCAAAAAATATTATGATTTATAGACTTAAAGGGAATTCCACTAATAGATAGATTACCTTAAAAATAAGATCAAAGATTTAATTGACATAATTGATCTATCTCAAATTGATGATGCACATCAAAATGTGAATATTTTCGAAAAAAAATGTGTTGTTGTCTTTATCTATTTTGTAGAAAATGTCCATATGGTAGGAAAAAAAGAATAATAGTATGCCTATGGTTCCACTTGAGGGATATAATAGATATTTTAAGGAATAAAAATAAATATATTATGTCCATGGAAGATTTCAAACTGTGATTTTGGAAAAGTATATAACACACATACTATAAGGTGCATGCAGTTTTGAGAACCATATGCAACTATTGGGAAAAATGTAGAAGAGATGACACTGTTCATGAAATTCAATCAATAGTAAGTAGGCACCATTCATGGAGAAAAATATTCAAGAAATCAATGCCAAATGGTGTGAAGAGAAGGGAATACTTAACACATGACAAAGTAGAACTAATTGTTAGGAATACATATAGACTCCACTAAGTAAATCACAAGGATAAAAAAGTGTAACAACTAGTTACAAGGTGATTTGTAGGAGCAAGGTGGTGTTTAATCGCTATAAAAGCACACCTTGATCCCAATTTAAGGGTTTGGTTAACGAAGTAGGGTTATGTTTTTGAAATTATTAAGGATTGTATTTATGAACTTTGATCAAGAAGAATTTTAATCAAACTATGGAAGATATACAATAGATATATATGATATTGAAGGATATTTTTATTTAATATATAATTCATGTTGAATTAGTGAATTATGGAATGATTAGTATCCCTAGTTCTTATCAAGTTTCATTAAGTAAATGGATGATACTTTAGGTTTATGTTAAGTGCATGTTCCCCTGAATATACCTAGAATAATAGACCTCAGTTAATGGACTTAGGACCACTTTTTGTAACAAAAATATAAAAAGTAAGGGTTTGAGAATATATCATCACTTTGGGTGAGTGATTAAGGGAAATATTAAGTGAATTTACAATGGTTAGAGTAATGATATGTAATGAAATTACTTAGATAGATTTGAATATCAACAACAATATAACACCAAATAACACCAAAATGTAGAGAAATGATCATAAGATACAAGTAGAATAAATTAGCCACTTTTAGGGGGAAATCTCCAAAAAATACAATAAGACTCAAGTACTCAATATTATGATCAACTACTACCCACTAAGTCATATACATACTATTCCTATGTTATGGCCATCACCAAGGTTGACCCACTAAAGATATTATAACATATATGAAAGAGACACAACACAATAAGAAGTTATGATAGCCACACATCGACCACACACATACAATGTAAGATATAGGATTAAGGGCATAACTTGCCCTTCCCCTTCAGAGTAACATTGTCCCCAATGTTGAGAAGCTCTGAATATTGTTTTAGGAATGTTGCATCCTCCCATGTGGCATATTCACTATCTAGATTCTTCCACTTGATCAGATGTTGGTAATGACCCTTGTCCTTAATCATTTAGTTTGTGTATGAAAGGTACATTCTAATTCTAAGATGATTTTTTGCTCCTCATTGAGCTAAGGGAACACTGTCTGAGATGACACCTTTTGTTTAATTAACTTCTTCAAGTAAGAAACATGGAAGATTGGATATATTTTGGTTTCCTAAGGGAGTTCCAGTTTGTATGCTACATTATGAATCTTATGCAATGCTTGATAAGGGCCATACTACTTAGGTGAAATCTTGTTATCCTTCTTCTGTTGTTTCAAAGAAATTTTATTATATGGTTGTAAATACACAAAAAACTAATCACCAACTCTAAAATGTCTTTCACTGTGATGTTGATTAGCTTGCCGCTTCATGTAGTTTTATGCCATGGCCAAGTTCCCTCGAGAATAGAATCTTCAACTTCAAATTCTCTAAACCTTGGCTGGTTTTTAGTGATTTCAGCTAAAATTGAGATAACCATAGAATTTTTTTGACAAAATCCCCTAAAAATGCCCTTTGAAGGAGATTTTCAGGTTTTCAGGTTTCCATCGCATGGAAACATATTTTTTGCATGCTTCTTGTCAATTGTTTCCCGAAACCTGAAACCTGATTACAAGCCAGTGTATCAGGTTTTCAGAACTCAGAAGCATCAGAACATACCTTGCAAAATGCATGCTTCATGTCGCTTGGTTCCTGAAACCTGAAACCTGAATGATCCTTTGTGTTGGGTTTTTGGAACTTGATAACATCCAAACACCTCATGCTTCATGTCAGTTGTTTCCCGAAACCCGATTTGATAGTAAAACCTTTGTATCAGGTTTTCAGACACTCCGAGCATGATGACATGGCATTAATGTCGAGTTGTCAGGTAGTTGGCACATGTGTCAGATGAGGTGTAATTAATGCTAGGGCTTTATAAATAGTTCGAATTTACACATCATTTTTACCTGGTATATTTTTTGTTGCGTGGATTTTTCGTGCATATTCCTTCGACCTCCAAACCTGACTGAACCTCTTGATCGATTTCATGATCCGTCTTTGACCATTTTTTGAATTTATTGAAGGTATTTTTCTCTTCTTACCACTTTGAGGTCTTTGGGGTTGTTTTTGAGGTATTCTTTTGGTGTTTTTCTTCTTTTCTTTTTCTTCCCTCTAGGTTTAGGGTTTTGGGTTGTTTTCTTCATTTCCTGTTGTATTCCTATGAAACCTCTTGTTTGGAATTCACCCTTTGGGTGTTTTCTTATTTTTCCCATGGGATATACTCTTTTTGGTTTTTGAGATGAATCTAAAATCCTAATTTATGAACTTGGCGGGAATTTTACTTGTTCTGACATCTCAGAAACCTGACGCCTTTGTTTCAGGTTTTACAGAGTGCTTAACATTCCTGCTTCCGCAGTCTATCAGGTTTTACAAAGTGCTTAACATCCCCTGACTTCCACTTGTATCGGGTTTCACAAGCTGTTCAACATCATCCTCAACATTCCTGACTTTTGTATCAGGTTTGCAAGTGCTTAACATCCCCTGAGTTCCGCCTTTGGGTCGGGTTTCACAAAGTGTTCGACACATGACCAAATTTCTGATATACATTGCAGTGTGTCAGGTTTCAGGAAGTGCTTTGCAGGTCCCAAAGTCCGGTTAGTGTGGCGGGTCTGTAGGGTTGCTCAACAAGCTTTCAAGCCTGATTGTTCAACCAGAGGTCATCTAGGCATTCTTTCTTCAAAACTTCTCATGTCGGATCCTGGACAATCTAAGGATAAGTCAGACAGGTCAGGAAAGATGAAGTACAAGTACCGGAAGATGGAATCCCCTTCCTACATAGATTGCAATTACGACATCTGAGACATGGAGCTTGGTAATATAGACATGGAAGACTTTTGGAACAGAATCAAGGATTCTTCTCAGAGTCCCTAGATGAAGTCAATAGCCGGCAGTGGCCTCCCTCTCACAGCAGGATTCCCAATGTCTACTCAATGCCCTGAGTTCATTCTGGCCTGTGCTTCCAATTATGACTCAGCTTCCCGCTCAGTGAGAAATCAATCAGGAGAAACCATAGTGAAGTTGGATGGAGGTTACTTTGATGACCTCTTAAGATTGCCCAACTTTGCAGAATATGTTGATTTGAACCTTCAATCAGCATAGAAGGCCTGGGACAATGATCAAGAAGATTGCATCAGGCATGTAAACAAAAATTTCTTAATCAAGGCCAAGCCAGCCATCTCTAGGTTTCCCAAGTTTGTCCCTAGGAGTGATTTCATCCTTGAAATCAGTGATATCATCACCCTGCTAAGTCGAGTATTTGGACTCCCCGAGTCGAGAGACTTCCAAGGGTGGATGTATCAATTCATGGTCATCATAAAGAAGAATGACCAAGGAATCGATTGGAGCAGTCTTATAAGTGATGAGATAGACTCCCAGATGAAAACAGTCTTGACTACTGGCAAGTTCTATATGTCGTCATACGTCACCTATGCAGCAGCTGGCATGAGAAATTATCCAGGGTTGGATGCAAAGGGAAATAGGGAAACAGAACATATATATCGGTATTTCCCTCAGCTGACAATGAAGGGGTCCTGAGGATCAATTTAGAAGAGTGAACGATGCCTTCTTTTATGAAAACATCTGCATGTTGAACCCTGATTTAAGGAAGAGAAGAGTCTCTGATGAGGCATGGGCCGAAGTATCGAAATGGGGTTGTATCTTCTTGCAATTCAAGAAGTTCACATACCTTCGGGTGGTCATGTACCTGGGTGATCCTTTCCATTTTCCCAGGTTCCCAGGTGATAAGCTGATCCTGATGGAGTTGGTTAGACAATTGTTGGATTTTCACAAATTCCAATAGAGTAAGCACAAGGCCGCCATCTCCTTCCCTATTTCCATCAGAAGGTACACGTGCTCAACAGTGGTTAAAGCCAAGAACGTGGTGCATGAGCTGCAGGATAAGTTGAAAAAGCACATGAAGCACAGAGATGGGTTTGATTTCTGAGGAGTCCTTAAGTCATATGGGACCTTATATCTACATGTGCCCAGTGTAGAAGACATTTGGGTTGATCTTCGGGATGAAGTTTCCATCCGAAGAAAGGACAATAGCAGGTTAACACTTGAAGAGATTCAGATGTTAGATCTATCTGACATCCCAGAAGGCACCATGGACAATGAAAGTGTCCTTGACGCCTCGTATGATGGGCTGAATGAAGACCAGTATGTATTCCCAGCCATTGATTGGTCCATTGCTGAGAAAGCTTCTATTACAGGAAGAGCTGCTCAAATTCTTGCCCGTACTAAGGCGTGGCTCATTTCTTGGGGAATGAGTTATAAAGAAAAGAGTTTTTCAAAGCTAGCTACTTTGGAAGTGGGACCCTCCAAGGGAAAAAAGGAAAAGGATAAGGACTCTTCCAAGAGGCCAATAAAGGTTAAGTTTGTCAGAAAGGGAGAAGAGCAAGTGACCACATCATTGGCCACTATCCCACAAATGGTTGAGATACTTGATTCACCTCCACCACCAGAACAAGGAAATCTTCCTTCAGGAGAAGAGGTTGGTCAACCTCTCATTCCCCTTTTGGTTGGCAGCTCATCAGAGGTAAGTCTTCCTCTTACCTCTCAAGCTTTAATTTCAGAATCATTACCTCCTCCCATTCAACCTTCCTTGCCTCAGATTTCTTCACCAAGTTCCTCAGCCATGGCCAACATCTTCTCTGGCCTCTCACCTCTCCCCACTGGACCCAAGTTAACCATGGATATGCCTCCTCCTTCTGTACCTTCATTCCCTGAGTCCATTTCCATGGACACTACACTCGCAGTGATCACCACTCCACAAGCAAACCTTCCTCCACCTGAAGATGTGACCGTAACACCTACGATGGGAGAAACTTCTTCCAGTATGCCTCAATGGTTAATAGATCAGACCCCAAGGAAGAGGAAGGTGGTAGTTCCCCTACCAGCCTTTGATTTCAGTTCCCTCAAGGTCACTCCTGCCAAGTCTGCCAAGAAACCCAAAATGGTTTCAAGGGTTTCAGTGGATGCCTCAGGGCATAAGTTTGTGGAAATTTCCACTCCCGTGGCTAACAAAACCAAGAATGATATAATGGTCACCGATTATCAAATCACAAGGGTTGATCTAGGAAAAGTAACAATGGAGGGAGCACAACAGGATGCACAAGATGCCATGAATGTGTTGTGCCAGAAGCTGAAGGAAACAAAGGCAAGCAGAGATGAGCTAAAAGAGAAAGTAGAGCAGCTGACAGAAGTATTACTCAAGCTCTCAAAGCCTCCTGAGTCAACACCATCATCCTCTACTCCTATCAGGTTTGATTTCTCATCGGTACCCATGATTGAGAAGATTAATGAGAAGGGGAGAATGGTCGATGAATGGATCCAGAGGCTACTCCTACAAGGGAAAGAGGTCATTGATGACACCGTGGAAGTCTACAAATCCTTGGAGGATATAAAGAAGGATGGCGAGAAAATGGATGATGAGTTTTTTTAGAAGTCGGGAACCTAGAGTTAACTTTTGAAGCTCTCAATACGCTGAAACAGGTTCTGTCCCACGTCTTGGTCGAAGAAGGAATCATTCCACATGGGGACAAGCATTTTCAACTGACCAAAGCCATTAGATTCAGAATAAAGATTCTCAATGAAGCTTGCAGCAAATTGAGGGAATCAAGAGATCAATTGGTTGATGGCACAAATGACATAGAAGAAGAGCTAATCAAGATCTGTGCTAAAGTGTTGAATGAAAGCTCGAGTATTCTACCCACTGATGATCTTTACAAGTAGATCCAAGAATCAATTCAGCATGAACCAACTTATGGCTTTAGCCTGGAAATCATTGATAGGTTCGTGAAGATTGAACATTCTTTGGAAACACTGAGGAAACTCAACAAGAGACTGAAGAAACTTCCTGGTAACGCGAGTGATACTCAGGAAACGTGTGAAGTCCTGAGTGACCATTCCACTGTGCCTGATGAAGATGAGATGTAGGGCATAATCTGAAAGTTCCAAGAATTTTGGGACAAGCAGGCTTTGCTGGAGGAAGACAAAGATGATGAAATAGAATAGGCATAATGTTTCATGTCATTTCAATCCTGAAATCGACATGTCTTTTTCATTTTCGTTTTCATCATGTAGGAAGCAAATTTTGACTTGGTCTCCTACGTGAGAGTCAAGAAAAATAGGTCTCTCATTAATAGACTATTTCCTAGGATTTATCCTATTTTCTCTCAACTCTTTTTATTATAAATAAGGGATACTTATGCATTCCAAAGGGTTGAGATTTTTGGAATATTGAGAACTATTGTGAAGAAGAAAAACTTTGTGTTTTCTTTTAATCATTTGAGGAATAGAAACTGATGCTATTTTGCAAACTTTGTGTTGTGAGATTCATCTCTCTTAAGATATTGTTCTTATGTTCAGAATCTTAAGCTATTCTTTGTTTAGCACTCTCGATTATTTTAATTGTTTCAAACATTACATTTGTTATCTAGAACTCGTATGATTATTTCGTGATCTGTGTTTTCTCGAAAGAAAATACGTTCCCCTCATTTCCTTTCCATTGTGTTTCTTCCATAATAATAATTTCCTTTCTGATCCATTCCATTTCGAAAAACAACAACATCTTCACCTAGTGTGGATATGGATTTTGGGATTCTATCCCAACCCCAATGGTTAGAATAGTGTGAATATTGTATGTATTATTTCTGTTGTGTTTTAGATTAGTAATAAACAAGCAGCCTCACCTATCTTTGAGGATGGATTTAATCCCATGTACTATAGTTGAACCTCATATTTTGGCTTGAAAAAATATCCAACCAACATCTTCTAGCCCTTCCAAGAAGAAATCTTGGGGATTTGATGGATAGTCTTTAATCTCCTTCCATGAATGCCCCCTACTATAAGCAAGCACTTCAAGTCTAGATAAGCACAACTATTTTTTATCTGAGTTCTTACATTAGTTTTGAATTAGTCCCATAATTGCACCCCCTTTGATTATAGTATTTCTGATTGAAGGAGATAAAATGCATTGGATGTCTAAATTCCATTTTGTGTACTATAGAACTTAGTCTGTAAAATTTTTATTAGACTATTCCATACTCATAAGCATTTCTCCATTACAATATTTCCACCCCAAGGACTTGACTATCCTTCCCAGGGGAGGACACAAGTGCCCAGGTTCTGCTTCTGATTCTAGGCACCGATGTCTGCTCTATGATTCTGACCCAACATTGATTCTGGGCCATTATATGACCATTTACCATTTTATAACATGATTTTCTTGAGTTGTTGATTTTCTTTGTGCCCCCCTATGTAATATTATACTAAGTACAAAAGGTGATTATAGGTGCGCAATGGTCCCAGTTCATTTGAGGGTGCATGCGACAAGGACCGTAAGAGCATGTGAGAAAAGAGGTTTAAGGAAGCAATGCTAATGCATGATGGATAAGAATAGGGGTTAGGGGGACTTAGTCAAATTGGAGTTCCCAGGTAAGAACACGTGAAAATCATGGGCCAGTTACACGTGGATAAGTGTCATCATGGAGATAGCATGGCCCATAGAGAAGAGCATGTAATGCAAGAAGCTTCTAGAACACATCATGGATAAAGTGGAAGGTTTCAGCATGGTGAGCATGCTCACATGGAGGACCACATTCAGGGACACTTGGCACCAGATCTGAGGGCATAGAAGGATGAGTTGGCAGTCCAGAATAGGCTATAAATAAATACAATAGAAAAAAGGGATCAAGAGAGAGGAGGAGCAAGAGAACAAGAGAGTGGGATGAGCTCTATAGGAAATGATTGCAGAGCTAACTTAGACTCTGTTAGTGGATAATTGCATTTGGGAAAGAATGTATAAAGGGTAAAAGGAGTTGTAAATTGTATTTTTATAGTTAGTTACATTAGTCCAGTTGTAATGCATGACTTGGTCTGCTTCAGAATGTGTGATATCTAAAGTAATGGCTCCATGGATGTAATGAGGTTACCAATGTATAATTAATATGATTCTATCAATGGTTTTACATGCATATTTGATTCATTATGAGTTCTCAAAATCCAATGAACGCGCATGATGTATATGATGGATGAATGCTATTATATTCATTTTATCTATCAACATGGAAAATGATGTAATTTTCTTTAAATTCCTATAAGTTTAGCAAGATTAGATACACCAGTCTGGAATGAATGCAAGGATATAGAGTTGTTCTAAGCCCTATGGTTCTTGTATGTCATTAGCATCCCTTCCAAAAGCATCTTATGACAAATCATAGATGATGTTTCCCACTAAACTCACATAAAAGAGAGACTCGGAACAAGAATGCGTGCCTCGGGTGAGTAGCCCAACATGTCCGCTGGGTGATAGGCATGACATAGAGTGAAGATTTTGCATGGGGTTCCTTTCTTTTAGACCCTCAACATTTGAGTAAATGGAAATGACATCATACTTGGAAATGATGATACAATGTGTGTATCAAAGTGTTTAGGAATGCGTCGAGAGATTATATGTGATGCATGGAGTGTCGTATGATGATGACAATTGATTATGAAATTAGGGGGGGAAGAAAGCGTGATGTCCCAAGTGTGTGGATAGAAGGATGTAAAAAAATAGTAAAGGGGAAGGATGACCTCTACCCAATATTCATGGAGACAAAGGCATGTGACGATGCTCTAACATCGTGGTGTAGGAAAATAACTATGTGTATCTATAAAAGATACTTATGTGGTAAAGGTGATGGTGAACACTTGATGATAAGGGGATTCCTGACTATAAAAACTTAGGCCGATGAGGTGGAATAGTGGAATGATGAGGAAGAAAACGTCATGAAATAGCTTGTGTATGAATATTAGCCCATTCTGTACATGTTAGGTAGGTATTTAATTGAGCTATGGACCTGAGGTAAATTATTTGATTCCTTGTATTCTAGCCCATGAGATTTCACTTATGTGTGTGAGATAAGAGTAGGTATTTAGGCATATTAGGAGGTATATTTCCCACCGGAGGTAACCAGTCTATAGCTCGTTAGGCAAGGAATTAGTTTACCTTTATTGTATGGTAGATCCTCACTCACTTATGTGTGTGGATATTTCTTGACTTATTTAGATATTAGGAAATATTATCTAGTTACTCGATAGGTATTAATAGTTCTTTTCTTGATCTATAAGGTATTGACTAGATCCTTGATGTCTAGTTCTCTCATAAATCTATGGACTTGACTAGTTATTTCCATGGTTGATAGCTTGATCTATGGCCTTGACTGGTTCTTAGATTGTTATTCCTTGCCTATATAAGCAAGGTCCATTATCATTGTATTTCATTGAGTTCCATAATAATATATGATATTATTGCTCATTTGTTTGCAAAGGTTTTATGTAAAGTTATTCTGGTGAATTGATTTAATATTATTGATCATGATGTTTGATTAGTATTTGTGTTCTTGGCTTGGTACGATCTGGTTATCGTTCCTTTTATGGTATTAGAGCAGGAGATTGCTATTGACATTCGTCTGTAAGTTTTATTTTGAAAATAAATTCTTTATATATTCATATATTCGGGATTTGCTTGTATTTTTTTTCTGTGTATGTTTTTATGAAAAACAAAGGCTTATTGGATTGAAAGGTCGAGAAAAACCCTAAGATTGGCTGTAAACTTGACCATTTCGGGAGGCAGTCATTTTTTAGTTTTTTTGTTGTGCAGAGAAACATACTGGATTCACGCCGTACAAAATAGGAAATCTAGAATTGTTTTATGGGTTTTACTGGGTTTCTTGAGATCCAATCTGGGTATTTATTTTGTTTGTGGCATAGCATTTTCAGTTTACGTGTAGGGATCTTTTTTGGATGTCTTCTTTCCTTTTTTGGCAGGGGTCCATTATGCTAGTGCACGACTATAGATCAGGAAAATCCTTAGACTGGTCATATGGTATGGTCATATGAGGGCTTAAAGCTTGTGATTCCTACTAGTAGGTGCTTAACTTCCAGCCCCCTTTCATTTTATTTGTGTGGTGAAGGCAAAGAGCATTTTATTTTGTTTTAGTGGCAACTAAAATAAATAACAGAGCAAAATATTGAAAAGCTTGTATCTTTTGATCGGTAACTCGGTTTTGAGTGCCATTTTTTTGCAAAAGTGCATGGTTTTTTCATGCTCTTTCCATTGGAAATATTTATTTTGAGAATTGCACTATATAAAGTGCCATATATTATAAAGTGCCAAATATGGAGGAGTGTTGTAATCAATTGTGGATGCAATTTTGGCTGAGCTCGACGTCCTAAACTTCTGGGAGTTACATTTTGTATCTATCATGGATTCTAAGAATGATATGATTTTCTCTGAAGTTGTGGACTTCAAGAGGATATTGTAAAATTTGTGGAAGAAAATAGATCACTCAAGAAGGAAATTCTCTTCTACAATCACTCATTCATGATAAGGATACAATAATACACTCCCTGCAGAACAAACTTGCTAGCCTACAACATCACCATCATATTGTGGACAACCATATCCATGCTCCTAGTCCACTTGTAGTTATTGCTCTTGTACCCACTGACATTGATCTGTCAGTCTTTGAGCCTGTTCCTACTCTTGATGCTCCTAAACCTATGAGGCTTGTTACTGCATGCTCTTCCACATTTGTGCCTATTACAGTACCACATGTTGTGTATCCTACTTCTGCTCACTACATGGCTTTTTTAAGAAGCATACCACTGCATTCAAGTTCTCGCATGCTCCATTCTATGGGTCTCACTAGCAGAGTCATTAGCAGACATTCACAGGGTATTGTTTCCTCTATTCCACCTGTTAAGTGGAATTCTTGTCATGACATTGGTTTTCGAGTAGATACTTCATTGGGATCACACATTAACAGAGCTCCTTTTTTTTGTTCGCTCGACTCTTTTTGAAGGATCATGAGCAACACATGAGTTCTGCACCTTCACTCAGGCTTGAGAAACCTAAGATTTCAGCTGTCAGACATGATCAACCTGACACACATTTTGATGTTCTTTTGCATGCACCCATTGTGCATTTTGCACCAAGTCATATGCAGGCATCTTCTTCATCCATCTGTGTTGATTTGGGGTGGATATCTGATCACTCGTGGTGGTGACATAGGAATTCATTGAGAGGAATCTACAGGCATGGCTCCTCCACCATTCGGCCTCTTGCTCCACTTTCTATACCTTATGCATTGTGATGCTTCTTGTTTTGAGCATTTTTCTTTAGCAGGTGTAGTGTATCTCTCTTGTTTGTTGAGAGATTTTGTATCTGTATTTTCGACACTTTTGGCATGTTGACAGTCTCTCTTGTGGGGGAGCTATTCTGGTGAAGCCCAGTGTTAGTTTTTCAGTGTTTGAGTAGTTATTTTGACAACTCATACAGATTTGTAGTGTCACTCCACCCATTCAGTAGTATGGGAGGGTGTGGTGTTGATCCTGCTTCTTTGGGTTTTGTGTCCTTGCCTTGTTACCTTGGCTTTTCTTGGATCATGACACTCTGGATTTTGTGTCCTTGCCTTGTTGCTTTGGTTATTGTTCTTGGATCGTGACACACCTATTTGCAGCAGTTGTGTCCTTCAAATTATGTTTGGTGTTTTTTTTGCACTTTCAAATTATGTTTGGTATTTTTTTTTACACTTATTACATCACTCCGTTGACAGTCTCCTTGTATGGAGCTATTCTGGTGAAGCCCAGTGTCAGTTGTTTTTGAGTTTTGTGATCGAGCAGTGGATTCAGACCACAGTGCACACCAAACTTCTTCAGCATTGTATGATTTTTTTGAGCCAAGCTTCTTGGGATGCCTTGCAGTAGGTTTTTACTCTCTTTACTTTGTTGTTACTGGTTTTGGGTACCTTGCGGTGTTTTTTTCCCAGTTATTGTACATGAGTACCTCATCAGGCCTAGTTTTCAGGACTCATACTGTGGACATGCCACTTCTATTTTGGCCCCTAGCTTCACTTGAGGGGGGGTGTTAGAGTAGGTATTTACCTTAGCTCATGTTCACCTAGGTACTTTATTTACCTTTATTGTATTTATCCTCACCCACTTAAGTGTGTGGATATTTCTTTTATCTTATTTAGATATTAGGAGATATTATCTAGTTGTTAGGTATAGTTCTTTCCTTGGTCTATGGTAGTGACTAGATCCTTGATGTCTAGTTCTCTCCTAAATCTATGGTCTTGACTAGTTCTTTGATGACTAGTTATTTCCTTGATTTATGGCTTGATCTATGACCTTGACTAGTTCTTAGATTGTTATTCCTTGCCTATTTAAGCAAGGCCCATTCTCAATGTATTTCATTGAGTTCCATAATAATATATGATATTGCTGCTCATTTGTTTGCAAAGGTTTTATGTAAAGTTATTCTGGTGAATTGCTTTCATCTTATTGATCGTGGTGTTTGATTAGCATCTGTGTTCTTGGCTTGGTACGATCTGGTTATCGTTCCTTTCATCACCATCTATTGTACCATCAAAAGGAGTATATCAAGGAACCATGGATTCATTGAGTTTAAGGAGAAATCTAGATCTTCTATTTTTCTAGATCTAGGAGTAAGAATTTAGTCGATGGAATTATTCCACCACAAATGACCCCATGAGGTCATGGAAGTATGTAAAATGCTAATCCAAGAGAATTATTATTCCCTTGCTAGGATCATGGTTGAGGAGATAAGGTACCATGCAGGAGATAGAGTATAAGAATTAGGTCTTACATCACATGAAACCTTCATTTCACAAGCCTTGACTATGATAAATAGGATCACATTAAATTGAAGCTTGGATATGATGGCATTGACTCCCAACTTAGTAATATCCTGGGGACACAGGAAAGAGGTTAATGTTCTAGGACATTTGGATGCATGGCATCAAAGATTAAGGCCTAAATGCATTACAACCATATTTGAATGTGTATGTATCTTTATGATTAAAATAAACTAAGGTATTTGCCCATTATGTTTTAAAGATATGCATCTCTATTTTTATCAGGGAGCCAAGTTTACTGGGTCTTTCAAAGTTTATATCGTTGATGTAGTTACAATTTCCAGCAATATTTACTTGTCTATCACTCATTTTTTACCAAGATCAATGTAAAAATGATTCAACAAAGGGTACATCCTTTGAAAAATAAGGAGGAATTGGTCATTATACCCCTTGCTGATGGGAAGTCAACACCCTATATTGAACCTTGGGAGAACCAAAACTATTTGTCTAGGATATAGTGTTGCTTCAATCAAAGAAAGAGATAATGAATTTCCCTACTGTCTAAGGAGTTATCAAATTTGAGGATTCTAGTTCAGATTTAGTGATACTACAAGTCTAGCATGTGAACAATTGGGTCACAGGACCTAAAATGAATTGATTGATGAAGTTAAGGGTAGTGACCAACTTTTTGTACATTGTTATAAAGCTAGGAGGAAATGTTTTTGTACCCAAGTATTTAGGAGGATTTTATACATCTTTTCTTCATAGAAACAAGAGCAGCTCAGTGGTAAACATGAGAATGTTAATGAAAGAAGAGGGATGTTAAGTTATGTCCTGCTTAAAGACTGTGCATGTGGTGGGTTACACATTTTTCCCTTCTTGGAATATGTTGTAAGAGAATAATAGATTTTTCAAATTCTTTTTCTATGTTTAATGTACCCACCACCAGTCAAAATACCATTCAAGGATCCCTGCCTCTTTATTAACCACATCACAAGAATGTGAATAGAATTCTAGATATTTCCCTTGGAAGCTTTTCCACCATCCCTATGGGTGCAAAAGTTATATTCTACATACATATGGTTGACATGTGCACATGGTACATACATTTGGAGACACCGCCAAAAAGGAATTGGCAAGAATTAGGATGACCTTATTCACCTTTGAAGTGCAAAGTACTTAAGCCATGGTTGATAAGGATATTTTATGGTGTTCAAGTGCCTTACCATGGTACCTATGATAGTGCAAATTGATGGAAGATTCTCTGTTGGAATACTTGGTGAACAAATTTCATGCATTTGGGGGCACTTTTGAACAAAAAAAGTAGAGGAAATAAAGGAGCTATACATTTTGAATTTGCATGCTTGTCCTTTGGAAGGAAAAAGGGACTCTTGGTGTATGACCGTTGAAAGAGGAATGTAAGATATCAGCTATAGATGTTAGTACATTTTATCTCCACACCTAGTTTAAAAAAGACCCCTATTTGCCTTAACTATGTTATGACTACCTTACAATCAAAGAAGTGATTAACCTTTCAAGATTTGAATCTAAGGAAGCTATTAATTGGAGATTCTGGTAAAGAAGGATTCTGCTAAATCTTGATTATTTCAATCTCAGTGTTTTAGGATTTCTATTATGTGGGTACCATATCTAAACACTTCAACCATTTATTTTAAAAGCATAAAAAAAAATTATTAATTGAAACAATGAACATTAACTCAATTAGTAGGATTTGAGTTTCCATACCATAACTCCATACCAATGTAAGCTTTGCATTATTTGATAGGTTAAAGTTATAGAAAAACTGATAGCATAGTTTCATATCAACAGTGTTTAAGAATCAAAATGGATCCTGTAGAACTTAACATCATTTAAGAAGAGATTAAGTGGATCTAGGACTTTTGGATTTAGCTGTTGAAAAAACATTTCATGACATTCATCCCTTTAAGATTCCTTCATAAATTTTTCTTGAAAGGATCCTAAAATATGTTTGAATCTTTTGATTCCTTTATTGGATGTATTTCAAATGTCACCAAGTCTGGATTACAACGATTTATAGCCAGGGAAGACAACTTGAAGGTTCTTTGATATGGGGAATAGTTTTGCTAAACAGCCTTGAATGCCCTTTGTTAAAATACCCTGAGTACCTATCTAAATTTTTTTGCATAGTAAGAAATTCCAATTTTACATTTTATTGCAGAAGTTTCTTTAAATCTATTTGGATACTTTGGATAATTTATGGCCTAGCAAAAGTCTTTTGTGACAATTAAAAGGTTAATGGTTTGAGATTAGTGTAGGCAGTTGGGATATTAGAAACAAAAGAAATGGTATTTCTAAAAAATTTTTGAAGAACAAGTTAAACCAATATAGATATGCAACAAGCTTTGACTCATATGGTAATCAAGGGCTAAAGTATGACTAGTTATTCTTGAAGTATAAAGGTGGACCATTAACTTCCTTTAAACAAAGTCTTTACAAGCACATGATACAAGCATGATGGGTTATTAGGAACACCATTTAAGATGGTATGAACCAAATCCCTGCATCCATTAAATGGAGTATCCAATCAGTCATAAAAGTTCCTTACATTGGGCAGTCATGAATAGCAAAAGGGTGATTTACATAATTTACATTTTTCAAGCTAATGTCCCACTGATATATTGTTTTTTATCACCCTCTTTTTACAAACCCTATTTTTTGATCCATAATACATCCCCAATGCCTCATTGGGAAGATCATTAATCAAATGAGTTTCTTGAAGCAACATTACGAATTTGTACAATGAAACCAATTTAATAGGCCTCCTTCCACATGTTGTTATATGTTTATCAAGTGACACCTATAGTATATTACACTCACTACATTAAAATTAAGCCACTTGGTCCTTCCTCTAAAATGATACTATGTGCTTTTCAATCACCTTAATACTACTTGCAAGCATTACAATTCTAATGTATTTACACTTCGATGCAACATTCATAATGGTGCACAATTTTTGTTAGGTTATTCCACTAACAATCTCTTCTTTGGGATGCATTTGTTGCAGTTGATTTTTACTCACTTCAAAGAGAAGAGAACCTTCATCATTAGTAGTGAACCACTAGGAAAAATTTTGTATTGTTATAACAATGATTCCTATTCAAGATTTTTCAGATGATTCAAATATCAAGTATTAAGGTGACTTGTTTCACAATCTTTTATAAGCAATGTTTAGGTTTTTAGGCATTATCCTCAGATTATTTGAAATATCGATGTATTAATTTATGAGCAAGTTTTTGGTTCACCACTATTTCAACCTTTTTCTCATGAAGAATAAATGTTGCCATTTGGTCCCACACCCTAACATGTTGAATAAAATTTCAGATTGCATGGAAGGTTGATAGGACAGTGATGATTAGTTCCTACAAATATGATTAGATATGAGACCATCATGTTTTAGGTTCTCTCATGAGATTTGTAGTGTAACTCTCCTCTAGGCTGTGAAAATTTACAAGTTCTCTGAGTTTTTCCAATGTGATAAAGGTTAATGGCATGATTGGGAAAATCTTGTTATCCAAGGAAAATGAGCGTATCTGCTTAATCAAAAAAACTTATCCTTAATTCTTTTTCATTGTGCTTCAAATATTTCAAGGCAAAATATCAGAGTATTTCAAAATATTCTGGAAATTTCCTCCATTTGGGACAATAGAAATCAAAATTCCAGAAGCGTGGCAAAAGGAATTTCCATAAAATCATTACTTAGATTCTGCAAAAATGTAATTCTAGTTGAGTTTGGAGGGGAAATTTTCCTTGGGACAGGTCTGACAAACAATGCGCAAAGACGTCCGAACCGGGTGTAGGCAGATGGGATATAGATGGAAAAATCGGAAATTCGAAATTTAAAAATAGGCACAAATTTGAAAAGTCCAGATCTTGTCCAAATCAAATGGGAGTAAATGGGCCTTGACGCAACAAGCCGAATACATAAGAGCCAGAGAGTCCAAAATCAATGGAGACTCTGGAAAAAATTCCATCTTGGACGAAGTAGATTTTTACCTAATTTTCTAAAGGCAGAAAGGATGAACCAAAATCAAATGGGACATCTGGAATGAAAATGAAGCGAAGAGGAATCCGAAAGAGTAGCGGAAGGATTCTGAGAGGTAAATTGGGAAATTTTCCCAATGAAAAATTTAAAAGGCAAAAAGTCAAAGTGGAAGTGCTTCGAAGCCCTGAACCAACCAATGAAATGCCACGTGTCCAGGGAAAGTGGGGAATCAAGAATTTTTTTTTGGGAGTGTTTTCCCAATTTGGAAAAAAGGGGAAAAATTTAAATATTTCGGCCCGTGTGACCCGAATTTTGGCCATTTTTGCCCTAAATCTTCAGAAGGCCATAACTTTCGATCCAGAGCTCGGATTTTCACGTTCTTTATATCAATGGAAAGATGTTGAAATTCCTCTACATGATGGATGTCTTCAATTTTGAATTTTGATGGATATAGTCTAAAGGAGAAAAATTAAAAAATGTCTCTGGCATGGAAAAAATGGCCAGAAGCAACGTTCCCAACAACCAAAATTAATGAAGTATGGGTCTCTGTTTTCTTCTGCTGCACGGCCAGAAAATGTACAATTGAAGTATGGGATTTTTCATGGATGCCCATGATATTTTGTAAGATCCCAATTAATGATGCATCTTAGTCAATGAGTTGAAGTGGCTCAAACGTATTTTCCCATGTTTTCTCCTTTCCTTCAGGCTCGTTCGATGGTTAAAAGCCATATTTGGCTCATTTAAAAAAAGGTTGTTCATTCTTTTCTGCTCTGCCCTCCCTTATTTTCTTCTGCAGGGTTGAAAATGGAGTTAGAACATCCTGCCCTACTCTGTAATGGTGTTTTTTACCTCTTAACAGTGAAATGATGTTCTATGCAAACTTCTGGAGCAATAAAAACGTGTTTTGTGATGCATTTGTCTATCCTCACTCGTTTTTCTTTGTTTTATTCTTGCCTCTCTTCATTCCAAGTATTTGTGCATATTTGGATGTTCATTATAGGTTCTGGAGTTGTGTTCATGGAGTTTTGGAACATTTTTTGTGTGAAATCCATCTTTGGGTTTGTGATGCACTTGTCCATCCCTTCCATTGCTCACCTCTTCTTGTTCCATGATAGTTTTGATAGATGTTCAACACTTTCCTTCTCTGGTGTATCACCGTTTTAGTGTAGGCTCTATTTTTCCTTGTTTTCTTCTACTCTCTGTCTCCTTGGAAGTTAGATTAGGATTAGATTAGCTTGCCTACACTGGAATAGCTTGTGGCAGGTAGTTTAGGAAGAGGAACTAGCCTTCTCTGGAGATTCCTTTCCCATTTTCACAAGGTCCCACACTTGGGAAAGGTTCCATGTTATGCAATCACACCAAATGACACTGCCTTAGAAACCTAGAAGCCTGATGTGCATTTGGGGGTGCTGTGATTTACACTAACAGTTTTGGCATGCCCGGTGGGACCTTAGAGGTCTTTCACTTCATTTTTTACAGGTTGATGTGTTTCTGTGAAAATTTTAGCCTTTGGAGACACTTGCAAACACATCTGGCGACTCCATCTAATCAATAACTCATTCTCTGAGTTGTAGACCTGTTTTTCATCCATTTTCATTCATCCTTCTTTCCATCCCTTCCATTATTTTTCATTCCATGAAGTTGTGCAATCATGACTTACATTTCATCATGGAATTCACATTTCAACAATAACAACAATGTTTCCCACCTCCAACATGTATTGCAAATCTCTCTAGATCAACATTTTGATCAAATGTCAAATGCATTAGTATGCATATCAGATGAATGAGAACTAACACCTAAATAGTTCTATAACAAAGCTAATGAAAAATCTAAACACCATCAAAGATGAGAGCTAAACAAGATTAATACCTAGCATAATGCATTAACTTTGAATTAAACAATGCTAAAGTATTTAAAACCTCTACTTCTCTAGATTACCAACAAACAAGTAAATGGACCTAAATAAGCTCCATGGCAATCAATATTTGGTTGTCCTTGATATCTCCAAGAACCTAGGAATGGGGGCTTATCAAAGTTGGGCTACAAGACCCTTTTGACACCTCCCATATGACCTAAGCACTTTAGGCTAGAATAGGAAGCTTAGCTCCTCAAGATGATGAACTCTCAAGAAAACAAAGTGCAAGCTCTTAGTCTCTTTGCTATATGCTTTGCATTTGCTCTCTAAGGAGTTTAGGTGTAAGTAAAAAGGTAGGTGGAGGGCTCTTTATATAGCCCAAAGGATAAAGGATTCAACACATCCTCATGAATGTGGGATAAAGGTAAAACATGATTAGGAATGGATAAGGTTGCTTTATTAAAGGTAACCTTACTTTAGAAGGGTTTAATACATGCTTAGCAAGTCATGGGAGTTGGGGGGTGCTTTAATTAATCAAAGGTGATTAACTAATAGGTAGGTGTAAGCTTATAGAAGCCAATTAGAGGAATATTAGTGTGATTTAGGCTATTAGAAAGGGATTAAATCAATTAAATATTGATTTACTAGTTAAATGAAGGGGAAGACTAATTAATTAATAATAATTAATTAATCTAGATAGAGAGGTGATTAATTAACGGAAGGTCGTTAATTAGGGTGTTAGTTGGATAGGTGACTTAATCAATTAGCGTATTGTAATTAATTAATGACAACAAGAGGGAATATGAGTGCTTTTGACGATATGTCGTCAATTTGTGAGAAAGGGGATAATTAGCGCAATTTAAGTATTTAAATTGCTTAGGCGTAATTATAGGTGTCTACATTTGCCCCTCTTTGGGGTGGCGTAAGTGATGTCACTTCAAAGATAGTAGATGGAAGAAAATTTTGAAGGGATAGAAGAAAAATTAGTAGGAGGGAGAGATGCCCCCTCGAGTGTCGATGGGGTGATGAAAGAAGTCGATCGACGATCGAAAAAGGTGAGAGATAATAGGTAGAAGAATGGGGAAGAGGCAGGATGCCCCGATGAGAGAGAAAATTAGGGGTGAAAGGGAAGTGGTGTAGAAGAAATATGGAAGAGGGGAGAGAAGAGCTTAGCCTCTAGCCGTTGTTTATTTGGAACAAATTTGATGTCATCATATTGCCATAGGAACTACATCATCGGTCCTTATGAAAAATATAAGCATACGACAAAGGTAGAATGACATGAAAAGCCATACTACGAACAATTGTCCATTGCTGAAAGTACCAACTCCATGCAACATACAATAATGCAATGCAATACGAGAAGGAAACAAGCTCATATAACAGGGAAAACAAGTACGAACGCACATATCCAACCCAACAACGGTCAAGACAGTTGTACAAATGTTTTGTTATCAGTGCTGAAGAGATCCACAAGTTCGTGATTGATGACAAGGGTTAAAAATGATGCCCCAAGCAAGGATACATGCAAGGGGAAATGACAATGGACACGGGGTCCATGAAAAGCATTTGTGCGCAATGAAACAACACCAGGCAACAAAAGTGCCCCAGAGTACAGACGAAGCAAGCAGCTAGCTTTGTGAATGGTTGTGAATCTGGTGATCCGCGAGTCGTATTAATCAGGGAAGATGTGAGACAAACCAACAGGATATGGAGAAAATACCATGCGCAAGACACAAGTTTCAGCCGTAATAAGCAAGTTACCATTTTTGTAGGGTTTTTTACTTTTTAGGATTTTTTTGAAAAATTTTGCCCTGTTTTTGGATTTTTTGATATATATATATTGTTTTTATTGTTTTTGCTTTCCAAACCATGGTGAACAGTAGAAGAAAGTAGAAGAAGAAAGTGAAGGGCCTAGGGGTGACAGAAAGTGCCCTAGGTGGAAGAAAGGAGAAACAAATGACAAATAATGTCCTTGTTTAGTGGAAAAATTAAGAAAAAATAATTATTTGAAAAATAATTATTTACGAGAGTGTGAAGAAGAAGAAAAATCGCCAGGGAGCAATAAAATTGTCTAGGGAGAAGAAAGGGGTATCAGACAAAAAATTTCCCCAATACGGTGAAAAAGAAGAGAAAAATAATTATTTAATAAAAATAATTATTCCACAGTGAACAGAGGAGAAAACGGTGATCGAAACGGGTTTCCCCCGGCCTTCCGAATGGTGAAAAATAGGTTAATATACCCCCCAGGGGGGGTAAAAACATCGCAATCAGTTCATTTTAACCACTCAGTTTAGAAAACTTACCATGAGGCTCTGACACTCAGGAGAGATGGTGATCACACGAGACCGTTTGAGGCATGCTGATGCAGTCCGGGGGTACCAGAGGCATGCGGACGAGGGCCCATTTGTGAGTATCACAACCTTGCCTTTAAAATTTTGTCATTAATGCATTAATTAGGGCATTTAGGCATAGAAAACATGTAGGCGTGCCTGCGCGTAGGCGCAGGCATGGGATAGGGTGTGTATGTGCCATTTTGGGGGTGCAGGCATCCATTTGAGGGCGCAGGCCAGGTCTATGCGTGCACATGCGCAGTCAAAAATCACACACACACACATGCACGTGCACACACGAGCACATGTGCACGCATGCGCACACACCGGGAAAGGGGTGCACATGCCAAAAGCATGGCGCAGGCATGGATAGTCAAGCGCACATAGGCAGAAGTGCACATATGCATGCGCAAGCACCAAATTGGTGGCGCACATGCCAAAAAGGTGCGTAGGCACCTGAAAGAGGGTACACGCGCTAGAAAACACATGCGCGCAGTGCAGGCTAGAAATGTGGTGCACATGCCCAAAAGGGTGCGCAAGTGCCCTAGACAGGTAGAAAAAGATAGGAAAGTGTCCAAAAATGTGACACTTAGAAGAATTTTTAGGATTTTTGGGTTAACCCTAAAAAATGAGATAGATTTTTAGAGGAAATGCTAGAAACTAATGAGTGGCGTGTTATTTTGCAGAGATGACTACCAGTATTGCAGATGTGGGAGCGTCACTCCCAGATTGCCGAGTTAGAGGGTAGTATGCACCGACGTGACCGCCGAGAGATGGCCATATTACTGGAGGCAGTGGGGCTGGGCCCCGTGGCTCGGATGCCATCGATTGTACTAGATCACGGCCTCCTGACTGCGCTAGCCGAGTGATGGCATAGCGAGAGTCAGTGCTTTAGACTGCCCACAGGTGAGATGACAGTGACCATAGAGGATGTGTGGCAGATTCTGTGTGTGCCCATGATGGGTACATTGATCGAGTATAGTTCAGATGCAAGGTTGATCAGAGCAGCGTGCAGTGCCTTATTTGGTGTTGATGACATCCCACATGATGGGATGACTGTAGCCTTACATGAGTGCATCTCTGACCCGACATTGCATCGGGGACCTCTCTATATCATGGCACTTATCAGTGGGTTCCTACTCACTGATAAGACAGGGACTTCATTCCTGAGAGGATTGCTACCACTGGTGCATGGCATTTACAGTGGTGAGAGATATTGTTGGGGGCCGTGTATACTGGCCCATTTATATTGGGATTTGCATCTTATCACATACCACGGTCAGAAGACCGTGGGGCCGGCATCATTGTTACAGATATGGTCATGGGATCATATAGCTATTGGATGCCCTGTGGGCCCATTCTGAGTTTGAGATCCTGAGGAGCCATCATACATGGCTTGGATAGCAGCTGGCGGAGACATCCGTGGTCACCTTGGTAGCCTATTCAGATATAGGTGGGAGTTTGATGAGTTAGCAGTGATAGACGTCATTTGGCATCCATATAGACACTTCCAGTGGCCAGAGGATGCCACAGAGCTCAGCGTGTGCTTGGTGGAGCACTTTCTTATTGGCAGCCGCAGCTACATCATGGAGTTGTATCATGTTGACAGGTGCCAGCGGCAGCTAGGCCGAGTACAGGGTGTCCCTCAGCCAGATATCTGGCATGCTCGCAGGGACTCTGAGAGGTAGACTATGGGGCCTCAGATTGTAGCAGCCTGAGCCAGGGCTAGTTTCTTACAGGTGGTCCCCCAGGCATGGGACCCATTACGACAGGTTAGAGACCCGGGGACCACAGCTGATTATGCAGCGTGGTATGCTACAGTATTACCCCGGTGTCTTACTATTCCAGAGGTAGCTTGGGTAGCAGGCATTCACCCACCTGTGGAGGTATGGCATGGGTCAGAGCACAGGGCTAGAGCAGTGGCATTGGGGCCAGACCCAGAGGATCCTTTTGATGGGATCCCACATGATGGACAGGGTGCCCCACAGGCACAGGGACCGAGGCCATAGGGCCCAGTACAGGTAGCCATGCAGCCACCCAGAGGTAGGGTTTTTGAGCAGGGGCAGTCTTCCAGAGCACCTCAGGGACCAGTCCCTGAGGCACACATAGCCTCACAGCCAGTGGCGTAGATAACCACAACACAGGTACAGGTGCAACAGCTCATAGCCGAGAGAGACGCAACTAGAGCAGAGAGAGATGAGGCTCGAGGCTGGTGTGTGACAGCCATAGCAGAGTGGGATGAGGCCCGAGCCCATATTGTTACATTACTTTCAGGGTGGGATCAGGCTCGGGCCCAGGCTGGGCCAGGAGATGACATGGCAACATGGCGGAGCCAGATCTGAGAGACAACTACACAGGGGGCACATATATTGAGTCTCCTACATCAGTCCCAGTCACAGCTGCGCATGGTTGTGGCACAGAGAGATCATGTGCATACTCGTTATCAGGTAGTAGTAGCAGAGAGGGACAAGGCCCATGCCGAGCTACAGGTGATGACCACAGAGAGGGATCGAGAGGCTGCCACCTCTAGACAGGCTGAGATAGACCTGGGCTGAGTTACAGGTGAGAGACACTGCCCTTCAGGTAGCGCTCACCTCAGGAGATGCAGATCTGATTCGTGATGCCACCAGGCTTGGTGGTGAGGCACTTTTTTATAGGACAACATATTACAGAGTGGTGCCACCAGAGCAGAGAGTGGCATTGCCACAGTTATCAGGATCGAGTGCATCAGGCTCTCATTCATGGAGGTCTGGTCATTCCACCAGATCAGTCAGACAGCCTCTTCCAGAGCAGCCGGTGAGACCAGTGCCATCCCAGCCTCCAGAGTTCTGGCATCCAGAGGACAGACCTGGGAGCCCCGAAGAGGGTGAGAGCTGTGGTTGATAGCCACATTTTGTATTGTATAGATTCTTTTGTATGCATGCCTCTTATGAAGGCTGATTTTGATGTACAGTGATTGTAGACATGTATTTTTGATGATGCCTCATGATGAAGGCTTGATTCTTTCAGATACATGCCCCTTTTTTATGGCATTGTGTATCGATGATGTATTTGTATTGAGCACTGATCAGGACATTGTATGTATGTATACAGACATTTTTGATGTATCCTTGTTGTACGCCTCAGCTGAAGGCATTTTTGATATAGAGCACAGATTTGTATGTATCCATTTTTGATATAGATGTATATTTGACACACACATCTATATATATATATATGAGGACTTATTGTTTTGGCTCAGATACACATGGTTATGAGATGATGTATATCTTTATTTTGTTGATACATGTATATAGATGGTTTTTTCTTTGTCTTTAAACTCATGGGGAACTAATTGATGATGGGACATGAATCGTGTTTAGTATCTTGAGTGGGCATGTTGCCTGCATTGGATTCGATGCATGTTATTTTTCTTGATTCAGCACTTTTATTGTTTTTGTACTCTGATGCATGTGACATGAGTGGGCATAATTCTATGATGTGAAATACCCCTTTTCAGAAATTACTATATGTTGATTCTCATTGATGTTTGATTTCATTGCACTGCATGTTTTGATTCAGCACTTATGATGCGTTATCTGATTTTGTACTTTGTATGTACATCTGATTTTGATGTTTGATGTATACATGTGCTGTGGATGTTAGATGATAGATCCTGTAGATGATATCAAATGTATTTCTCATGTGTTATTTTGATGTATATGGATGGGATGATATGATGATATTGGTGTGGGGGGGATAGATTTTTTATTATGCGCAACCCCTCTTGCCCCCATTGATGATACGATATGTGATGATTAGCTTAGCATACATGCATGATGTAAAACTTAGCATTTTTGTTTATATATGATGTATAGATGATGTTAGATGTGATGATAATGATGGTAATGTGATGTGAATGATAACAAAATAGAGCACATGCAAGAAACACAACCAAATGCTAACAAAGAACACCAGGAATTAATGCAATACACCATGATTCACCATGTCTTATTAACAAGTAACAAACACAACCAAATGCTTAAGAAAGAACATAATGAATTAACACATTACATCATGATTTCCCAAGGTTCACTAGCATGTCACGACACACCGCAATATGCACAAGCAAGAATGAATCTAATCTAAGCAAGAAAAGATGAACCATGACAAAGTACACCCAAGCAAAAAACAACTCAAAAGCAAGCATGCAAAACACTATACAAGCAACAAGCAAAGCAAGGAAACAAGACAATGCAAGTAAATGTTTTTGTAAGATATGTTTTCATGCACCGATTTTCTATTGTTTAGGTTTTTGTGAAACAATTTTCTATTGTTTTGTGTGTTTTTGGGAAACAATTTTCTATTGTTTTTGTGTTTTGTGAAACAATTTTCTATTGTTTTTGTGTTTTCTTTTCTATTGTTTTTGTGTTTTCTAATGGTTTTCCAAAGCTATATGCAGGTAACCAAGAAAGCATGGATGCCCCCAGCATTAGATGGGGAATATACAAGGGCAGAAGCCATGTGCTTATGAACAAGAAGGTGAAGTCATTGAATTTCCCCCAGCGTAAGATGGGAAATAACAAAAGACCACGTCCCTCACAGATGAATAGAAGAAGGCAAAGCTGGATCAAGGCTAGACAGGATGGTGTGCACAAGGAATCTTGAAGGCAGAACCAGGTCTAGGCCAAAGACAACTACCCTTCTAATACAGAATGCTTGTGAACAACGAATCCTCCCGAGGTGCCGGAAACTGGTTTTCACCCAAGGACTTGTCCAAAGTGCCACAATTGCGTGGTTTTCACTAGTGGATGACCTGTTTTCTCTTTTTCTTTTTCTGATTTTTTTTTTATGTTTTTGTATTTTTTTGACTTCCTTGTGCCATGTTCAAGCATAGAACCTCTTAAGATGCATGGCATTCATGGGCTCCCAGAGCTCATCACCATTGGGGTGAGCCAGTTTGTATGCCCCTGTGCCATACTTGGCAACTATGACATAGGGTCCTAACCAATGTGGTTCGAACTTCCCTTTCTTTTCTCGCTCTGCTCTGGTGTTGAACTGGTTCTCCTTCATAACTAAATCACCAACCTCAAACTGACGAGGGATGATTCTCTTGTTGTAGTTTCTGGAGACTCTATGTTGATACACTTTCAGGTGATTAAGAGTGTGAATGCGCCTCTCATCCAGTAGCTCTAACTCAGCCAGTCTTGCCACTCGATAATCTTCATCCTTATCCAGATAGTCTCGAAGAGAGATCCTCAGGGATGGAAGTTCAATCTCTAAGGGGATGATAGATTCTGTCCTGAACACTAAGGAATATGGTGTCACACCTGTAGGGGTGTGAATGGATGTTCGGTAAGCCCAAAGGGCTGGATGGATTTGTAGGTGCCAGTTTCGACCTGTTTTGCTGACCATCTTCTCCATTATCCTGACCAAAGTCTTGTTTGTTGCCTCAGCTTGTCCATTACCCTGAGGGTAATATGGTGTGGACCATTTTAATCTGATTTGGAACCGTTGGCAAAGACCTTTCACAGTTTTGTTCTTAAATGACTTCCCATTATCTGTAACAATGGCTGCAGGAATACCATATCGGCAAATAATGTGATTCATGATGAATTTAGAAATTTGTGCTCCTGTGACATAGGTTAAAGGGATGGCCTCCACCCATTTTGTAAAATATTTGTGGCTGTGATGATATGTGTATGACCATCAGATGAGGTAGGAGTAAGTTTCCCTATTAAATCAAGTCCCCACTTGGAGAATGGCCATGGGGTAGTGATTGGTTGCAATGGTTGTGATGGAGCATGGATGAAATTTCCATACTTTTGGCAAAGCACACATTTTCTAACATAATTGCAACAATCAGTTTCCATGGTAGGCCAATAGTAACCTACTCTCAACAGTTTCTTAGCCAAGACCATTCCATTTGTATGTGCTCCGCATACCCCTTCGTGCACTTCCTTGATTGCCTGGATTGACTCCGTCACATCCAGACAACGTAATAGATTCCCATCATAGCCATGATGATAAAGTGTACCTCCTAAAAGGGTGTAATGGGCTATCTGGTGAATTAGGCTTTGCTTTTCAGAATGGGAGATATCGGGAGGGAATGTGTTGTCCTTAAGATAGGTGAAAATGGGTTTGTACCATGGGGAATGGGGACCAACAACCTCACAAGCCAGGAAAGATTCTGGCATGTCATACGTGGGCTGGCGTAGATTTTCTATGAAGAATGGCATATCATTGTTCCCTGGTGGAATACGAAGCATAGATCCCACCATTGCCATGGCATCCACTGATCTGTTCTGTGCTCTTGGGATTTGCTCAAAGGTGATGTGCACAAAATACTCCTTTAGAGTTTCCACTAACTTTTTGTAAGGTATGAGCTTGTCATCCTTAACCTTATATTCATCATTAACCTGTTTAATGATTAACTGTGAATCACCTACAACCTTAACATGATGAACATTCCACTTGATGGCTAGCTTCATCCCTGCAATGAGTGCTTCATATTCTACAATGTTGTTTGTGCAAGGGAAGGCCAGGTGGAAAGCCTGTGGTATAGGATCACCCGAAGGAGTAATAAGGACCACTCCTGCACCGGAACCATGAAATGTAAATGATCCATCAAAATGTATCTGCCATATGGTAGATTCTTCAATGTAGAGCAAGGAGGCATCTGGCAGATCCAGACTCAAAGGTTCTGTGCTTTGCAAGGGTGCTTCCGCTAGCTGGTCTGCAAGTACTTGTCCTTTAACTGATTTTTGATGGACAAATTCTATATCAAACTCACTGAGTAGAATGATCCAATTAGCCATTCTACCTGTGAGGGTGGGTTTGGACAACAAATACTTGAGTGGGTCGACCTTGGATATGAGCTTGGTCTTAGTATTTAGCAGGTAATGGTGAAGTTTCTGAAAGGTAAAAACAACGGCCAAGCAAGCCTTTTCAATCTGAGGATAATTAAGTTCATAGGTGATGAGGGTGTGACTCAGAGAGTATACCAATTTTTCGTTATGGCTAAGGTTGTATTGGGTGAGACGTGTACCAATGGCATATTGTGTAGTGGAAATATAGAGCAAAAGTGGTTCTCCCGGAGTGGGAGGCATGAGGACAGGTGGATTAGCCAGGTACTGTTTAAGCAAAGCAAAGGCTTGTTGTTGCTCGGGTCCCCAGATGAAAGTGACGTCCTTTTTAAGAAAATGGGTGAATGAGTGACATTTATCTGCAAGCTGGGAGATAAAGTGGTGAATGGCTTGAATTTTCCCCTGCAAGCTATGCAGTTGCTTGATATTCTCAGGTGGAGGCATTTCAGTGATGGCAGACACTTTAGCAGGGTCTACCTCAATACCTCATCTTGACACAATGAAGCCCAATAGTTTCCCAGATAGCACACCGAAGACACACTTCTTTGGATTCAACCTGACTTTGTATTCACGCAGGCATTCAAAGATACGCCACAAAATGATAGGATGATCCTCTCTTGTTTTGGACTTTCCCAGGATGTCATCTATGTAGTCTTCCATGATGTCATGAATCATATCATGAAAGATTACTGTCATGGCCCACTGATAAGTTGCTCCCACATTCTTAAGGCCAAATGGCATCACCTGATAGCAGAAGGTGCCCCAAGGAGTTGTAAAAGTTGTTTTGTGTTGGTCCTCCTCAGCGATCTTAATTTGATTATAACCTGAAAATCCATCCATGAGTGATAGCATTTCGTACCCTGCTGTTGAGTCAACAATCATATCAATGTTGGGCAATGGAAAATCATCTTTAGGGAAAGCCTTATTGATGTCCCTAAAATCCGTGTAGATTCAGATACCGATAGGTTTCTTCTGGACAGGAACAATGTTTGATATCCATTCAGAATAATCAATTGGTCTGATGAATCCTACTGCAAGCAATCTTTCCAACTCTTCCTTAACCAACAAGGCCACTCTTGGATGCATCTTTCAGAGCTTCTGTTTGATAGGCTTGGCATCTGTGTGCACAACTAGGTTGTGCATGACCAAAGTTGGATCTAAGCCAGGCATGTCTTTGTAAGACCATGCAAACACATCAATGAACTCTCGCAACAACATAGTGAACGTCTTTTGTTCTCTAGCTGAGAGTGATGCCCCCAATTTTACTATCTTGGGATCTTCTTTGGTACCAATGTTGACATCAATGGTTTCTTCGACTAACAATTTTGATAAATCCTCCATACGCGTAGGATCAGGAGGAAGGTTGAGATCTTCATCCAAGGATGTCTCCACGAGATTTTCATCCTTGGCATGGTCACTTTGTTTGTCCTTTGATTTTCTTATTTGTTTGTCAGCCAGTGCCTCAAAGAGGTTTTCACTGTGTGACTTGGACTTTGATTTTTGCTGAGGCTTTTCTTTAGAACTTTTTCCCTCACTTTTCTTTAAATTTTGCTGACCACGAAGTTCAGCCTCCTCGCCGAAGTAGGCACAGGTGTCTAAGTCGATAAAGAAACCTTTCTTGTGATCTCCAATGGGGATTGTATCCCTTATGCCCATGAACTCTGCAATAGCCTCGTCATTCTCGAATAAATCTAGTGGCACGTGACGTTGTTGGTCCCATTCAACAAGGGAAGGGTATACAAGGTCAAGGGTTGGTTCAGTGGGGGTTATGGTTAGGACAACGTTATTCATGAAAAGGTTCGTGGAGGCCAGATCCTCATATTGGCTACAATGGGAATCCGTATCACTGTCTAGATAATCGGAGCTATCCTCATGCTCAGAACAAGTCACATCTTGATCATTGGGGTGTGCTCCATAAGGATAAATCCCAATGTCGTATCTTTCTATTTTGAAATGTGGAAGAGGGACTGGTTCTCTTTGTCCTTGTTTGTTCCTCCCACATCCTAGGCCTTTGTAGCCCATGGAGTACATCATTCTGCTAGATTTTTCATATTTCTGGGGTTTGATAACAGGATGGCTGAGTGTCCTCAGGGACCCAAGTAGTAGGTGGATCAAGCAAGTTCTCCTCAGCTAACAAGCCTCCCGATAGGAATGACCCAATAGTGTGTTCTTCCCTAGGTCTCCTGAAGTGGTAGTTGGGTTGACCTCTAGTCTTGGGTGACAAAGAGAGGTCTGAAACCAAGAGCGCTTGTTGTACATTATACTCCCCACAGCCATATTCTAGGATTTTCATCTCCCATGAATCAAATGGAGATGTTGAAGTAAATGCCCCATGAGTGCAAGAACTAAGAGAATCTGAATCCACGTGGGATTCCATAGCCTCAAACTGAAGAGGAACAACTATATCTGTGGAGGGACATGCATATGTACCCTTTCGTGCAAAGCTATTGAGAGCTCTACAATGAGCAAAGGGCTCTGAATCTCCTGGTATTGTAATCGTATGTCCCTCATGCTTCAACTTGATGCATTGATGAAATGTTGATGGCACGGCCTGCATGGCATGAATCCATGGTCGGCCTAGAAGCATATTATATGGAAGTTCCAAGTCTAGGATGTGAAACTTTGTCTGATGACAAGTGGGGCCCACCTCCATGGGCAGTGTGATGGTGCCTGCTGACTCTCTTTCCATGTTGTCGTATGTGGTGATAGTGATAATATGGGACTCAAGATCTTCCTCTGTATGTCCCAATTGTTTGACCAACTTAAGCGTGTAGATGTTCAATCCAGATCCGTTATCCACAAGCACCCATTTGATTTTCCTGTGGGTGACAACTACCTCAATGTATAAGGGAAGATTATGTGTAGGATTCTCGGTAGGGATCTCCCTATGGTTGAAAGTGAGATGCTCACTTGGTGCAATGTTTGCCACCATGGCTTGAAGGTGTGCAGGATCAACTTCTAAAGGCACTCCCGACCCCTGAAGAGTTTGATACAGAATGTCCTTATGCACATTGGATATCTTGAGAAGATCTAAGATTGAAATCTTAGCAGATGTCTTCTCAAGTTGTTCTAAAAGGTTATATTTACCAGTTTGCGGGGTCAATGGAGAGGGTTCCAGAATCATGAGGTGGGCATGCCTTGTTACCGCAGCGTAGTCCTTTCCCTTGATCCGGATGGTATTGACACGGTCAGCAGGAGAGTGAATACATCTGATAAGTGAATCGTAATGATTGTTATCTCTTTTGGTATACAAGTAATTCATGGCTTTATAGGTTTGGGATGACTCTCCCCGATCCGGCTTTGTCTTTTCTGACTTATCATGCTTGGGGAATGGTTCTTTATAAATCCCCATTTTCTCATTAGGTGTTTGTGTTTTTCCAGGGTTATCCACCTCTATCTCCCCATTGTCAATGAGGTCCTGAATATAGTGGTGAAGCCACAGACATTTGTCTATCTTATGACCTTTAACGCGATGCATTTCACAATATTCATGCTCCTTATACCATGAAGGTTTAGGAGCGTTGTCATCAAATGGTTGTGTTGTAGGATAGGTCATCATGTGGGCCGCATCCAACTGTTTTAGTATGACTGACAACGGTTCATTGAGAGAGGTGAATGTTCTTCACTTTGGTGGTGGTTGAATTGGGCCCTTGGTCAGTTTAAAAGGTTGACCAGTTTGGACTGTTTGAACATGTTTGGAATCAGTGATTCCGTCTCCCACCACATTTTTGTTTTTGTTGAAGATCTTGGGCTTTTCTGTGGGTTTGACACTTTGGTTGTCTTTAGATTGGGTTTTGAGGGTGCCTTTGGCAATGAGAGCCTTTTCTATCTGAATCCCTTTCTCGATAACCTCCTCAAAAGTATGGACACAATGCATTTGGAGGTGGAAAGCTATATCTGGGTTGAGATTGGGAATGAAAATACTGACCAGCTACTTTTCAGGGAAAGCACAAGGGAAGTGACTAGCTATCCCTCTCCATCATTGGAGGAAGCTGGTGAAGGTCTCATTTGGGCATTGTTTGGCTGCCACACAAGTCTGCCATGGTGATGTTACTCTCTATGTTATATGAGAAGTGACGCACGAATCTTTCTGCCAATTTTGGCTAGGTGAAAATTGATCCTCGTGGTAAGCGTGTAAACCATTCCAATGCTTGACCTCTGAGACTCTTGGGAAAAATTCTGATGAGGTAATTATCACTATAAGACACCTCTTGACATGCCATGTAAAAATATTTAACATGATCCCTTGGGTCTCCCTTTCCTTTGTATTTGTCAAACTTTGGCATATCAAATTTCTTTGGAAAGGGTTGAAGGGTCATTGTCTTGTCAAAAGGATAGGGGCATAATTCTTCATATTGATATTTCCTGATGCTCCCTATATTGCTCTCTTGTAAGCTCACAAGCGTCACTTTCATAGATTTCACTTCCTGTGTGAGCAATTGTTCTTTAGTGGGAGAAGTAGGGATGTAAACATGATGATACCCTATGTCTTCTTCTCCTTGTTTTTCCCGATGGAGTTCGTTGATCTTAACCTTAGGCCTCAACTTTTGAATGTTCTTGTTTGCATCTTTCTGTACATGGGAAGTAAGCAAAGCTAGTTGTCTGCTTAGGTTACTGATTTGTTGTTGGATTGTGGCTTGGTTTATAGCCTCTTCTTCTAAAGGTTCCTCCTCTTCGTACTATGGAGGTTCTTCACCCGTCTCATGTTCTATCTTGTTTCTTCATGGCACTTTGATGAGGGGTATTCTATGCCCTACCACTTTATCATTTTCTACGTAAGAAGTGGAAGCATGCCTGCCTGTTAAAATATCTTCCATATTGATAAGGGGGCGTTCTTCCTCAGTAGTGTCATTTTTAGGTAGTATTGGTTCATTCTCGATGGGTAATTTGGCCCCTAATTCGATGACCCATGCCAACACTCTATCTTTGTTCCTAAGAAGAAACTCATCTAGTAGAGTAGGGTCAAAATCAAAGTCTGCATGTGGTGATTCTAATTCATTTCCACTGTGTTCGACCATTTCTTCTGTTTCCTTTTCTGTAGAAAATAGTGGACCTAGGTCATGTCCGATGAATTGGTTTGACCCTTGTCTGTTAGAGGTTTCCCAAGCTTGCACCTTGTTGTTCCTCATATGTTTGTTTCTTTAACCCTAGACGTGTTTTGGGAGCCATGTTTTTGCGCCATGATAGTTTCACTTGTAGAATACTAGGGTGATAGAGTGTGCACCGTGCTGACAAGCATTAGGTACTAGCTATGCTTTAAGCTTGAAGGTCTCCTAGTACTAAATGATGTGTTTGTGTCTTGGGTTAGTGCACCATTTGCGTGTTTTAGGGTGCCAATGAGCCGGGATTAGTGTAAATACATGCGCAAAGTGGGTTGGTAGACAGAATGATATATGATTGAGCAACAAATCGCCTGCACCACCAGAGAGATAGTGTGCACCAATTGAAAATCATGAGCTGACACTCACGAAAATCATGATTTGTTAACCCTAAACTTTGTGCCTGCACTTAGTGACTTATTGCATAACAAGGAGTACTTGGCATAAACACAAGACAACTTCACAAGCACCTCGCATTTCTTTGACAAATTAGTTAAAAATGGCAACTAACCAAATACTAAATTTAAGGAATAGTTATAAACATGAAGTTACACATTATCAAATGAGTATTTATAAAAGTTTCCAAGAAAATGGAAATTAATTACTAACATGTAACATATCAAAGTCTGTGGTGATGAGCCAAAACAATGACGAACTTAAACTAAAATGCCATGGGACTAAGTGTCCCACTGGGCGTGCCAAATGTGTGCAATGGTTTTGTACATTTTTAAGCTAAGTTAGATGAATGAGAACTAACACCTAAATAGTTCTATAACAAAGCTAATGAAAAAATCTAAATGCACCATCAATGATGAGAAGTTAAACAAGATTAATACCTAGCTATAATGCATTAATAACTTTGAATCTAACAATGCTAAAGTATTTAAGATCTCTACTTCCTCTAGATTGCCTAATTAAACAAGTAAAATGGACCTAAATAAGCTCCATGGCAATCAATATTTGGTTGTCCTTAATATCTCCAAGAACCTAGGAATGGGGGCTTATCAAAGTTGGGCTACAAGACCCTTTTGACACCTCCCATATGACCTAAGCACTTTAGGCTAGAATAGGAAGCTTAGCTCCTCAAGATGATGAACTCTCAAGAGGAAACAAAAGCAAGCTCTTAGTCTATTTTAGCTATATGCTTTGCATTTTCTCTCTTAGGAGAGTTTAGGTGTAAGTGTAAAAGGTAGGAGGAGGGCTCTTTATATAGCCCAAAGGATAAAGGATTCAACACATCCTCATGAATGTGGGATAAAGGTGTAGATGTAGAGTTAGTTATGGATAAGGGGGGTTTAGATGGGGTTAAGTTAGCTTTAGAAGGGTTTAGTTTGTCCTCAAGTGGCTCATGTGGATAAAGGGGGTGTATTAATTAATCAAGGTGATTAATTAAATACATGTGCAAGCTTTTATAAGCTTTTAGATGGATATTAGTGTGATTTAGACCATTAGGAAGGGATTAAATCAATTAAATATTGATTTACTAGTTAAATGAAGGGGAAGACTAATTAATTAATAATAATTAATTAGATCTAGATAGAGGAAGGTGATTTGATTAACGAAAGGTCATTAATTAGGGTGTTAGTTGGATAGGTGACTTAATTAATTAGCGTATTGTAATTAATTAACGACAATGGAAGAGGGAATATGAGCACTTTTGATGATATGTCGTCAATTTGCGAGAAAGGGGATAATTAGTGAAATTTAAGTATTTAAATTGCTTGGACGTAATTATAGGTGTCTACAGCTATGAAGCATGTCAAGCACAAGGATATGCAAATTGTGGGGGAAATCAAGAAGAAAATACGGATTTGTTGGAGAAGATCCAAAAGATGGAGATTGTCATGGTGCAATCAAGAGAAACACTACAAATGAAGGAATTCATATTGGTTTTAGGGAACCTTGTCCATGGGTTGGCCCTTTTCCAAGGCACTTCAGCCCTCAGGAGAAGCTGAAATTCATGATTGAAATGCTGCCCCCAAATTGTACAATGGACAACAAAGATAAAGGCCTATAAACTTGGTGATGAGCAACCTTGTCAATGGGTAAGTTCTACACCATCACCTGGTTTTTCTCTTTCCATTCCTCAAGCAGCACCATCTCATTTTTGAATGCCAAATTCCAAATCAAGCCCTTGCTGCCCCAAGTGTTGATTTAATTTCTCCATTCCCTAGTCTTCCACCTCATCTCAATTATTCTGTCCTTTTTCCCCATCAAAACAATCATTCCCTCCACAAAATGTAGTGCCCACATTTTTATAGCTCAATTACTTGTTGCTCATTACTCATAGACATGTTTTGATAGAGATTTGATATACTTTGGACATTACATTTGGAGATTTGATTTGATTAGGCATGTATGGACATTTAGGTGTATAGCACCGATTTAGCTTGATTATTATGTTGTCGCATTATCTTATGATGTCATGGATGTTAATTGATATGAGGTTTTATTTTGGAACATAATTATATTGATGGATACTCAGTTTGTTGCATGTTGGGATTCTATGGATGCATGTCATTTTATCATTATGACTAAGTTATGGTGAATTGTGTACGTTGTCGCATTTTTGATTCCAGAGAGATGATATGTTAGTTTAGAATTAATTGATATCTTATTTAGTATTTAATTATCATTTTATCAGATAGGTGCGTTTAATGTGTGTAATGAGTGTGTAGGTGATAGGCCATAGGAGAATGTGGGACTCAAGATAGCTATGTAACTTTAACAAAATCAGATTCTGACAGTCCACATAGGATTGCATTCATTGCCTTGGCATTGTTTTCAAAATCCTTCTTTCTGGCTTGATCTGTCGGTGGAACTAATGGGATTGTATATCCAACTATTACTGATTGCCAAATATCAAACCCTAGTTCTATTAGATATGTTTTCATTCTTATGATCCAAAATGCATAATTTGTTCCATCAAACAATGGAGACTTGTTCGAAGAAAAACCTTCTTGTACTTGATGAGTAGCCATATGTGCTTATGAGATCTACCTTCCAATTGTTAGATTGTTCCTGAAGGCACCTGCTCTAATACCAATGGTTAAGCACAAGACAATACTGAGAGGGGGGGTGAATCAATATTATGATATTTTTTAAATTTAACACTTAATCTCAGAACTGTAATCACAATTAATCAATTTCACAGTGAATATATCAAAGCAATAAATAAATTCAAATCAAACCAACACAATGCAAATAGGCACAAATTTAAGTGGAAACCCTTTTGGGAGAAAACCATAGAGAAAATATTCTTTATTATATTTCTCAAATGTTTGTAGGCATAAACCTACTAGGAGACATACCAATCCCCAATGCCAACCACCAACTCAGTTTGATTCATGAGCACCAACTCATTGTAGACACCTATCCCTAAGGCTGAGCACCAACACCCATTGATTTGTGAGCACCAACTTACTGCAAGAGACACCAATCTCTTCTAAGGCCAAGGCACCAACCTTCAGCTTACGAAAATATCCACTCTTTTCTATCTTATATGTTACTGCTGCTTCAACATGATGATGGAATTTACCGATTATCTTCAGAATATTCTATGTTATTTATTATACACACGTGCTTTACACATTTGATTATGCATTGCTCGCTCTATGTTCTTCATTCAAGAACTTGACATTCTAATCTGCTTGAGTTTGTTTTTCCTCTTTCTTCATAAATCTTCTTGATATATCTTCATTAATCACTCCTCTAAACTTCTAATGAAGAAGAACTCAAATTTCTTTTCTAATTTCAATCAATGGCATCATCTCCTATCATGAGCACACTTCTACATTTTATAGTGGAACATATTTATACACCATGTTCATTAAGGTTATGAACATTATGTGACTATTCCATGTTTAGTCGGCATCCTTCTTGAAGCCATTTATCACGGGCCCGGCTTTATTTCCAAAATGAATTTTGAATATTTGAAGTTTTTCACAACTCCCATGGACTTCCTTTGTTTTCTATTGGTATTTATGGCATTTCATGACAATTCACCGAATTATAGACAATGTTAGAGTTTTCTCATTCATTGCGTTGGATATCCTCCTTTGTATTGCAAATGAACTTCACTAACTTCATTACATTGATTTCATCATTAAATTGTGTGGCATATATTCTTTGTTGAGCGGTATTATTTCAAATCCACAAAACACTGGCAGTCTGAACACCATAAAAAGCACATAGGCACTACAATAAATCATCATACACATAGACTACCTTCAGAACTCTACTAAAACCCATGAAAATCCTTATACACACCCGTGGAACTTTTTATGTATTTTACAACTTTCACTACAAAAACTTGCGGAACACTATAAAATAGTTTTCTTTGGTGTGTAACATTTGCATCAATATCTGTCAATAGTTCTATCATCTTTTCTCATAAGAGGCATTCACGTCTAACCAATAAACATAAATGATTAATATTTCTGACATCATATGACAGATACTTACCATCATTTGGAACCTTTGACATAAGCATTGAAAACATTTATTTAATAAGGAATGCCACTTGGATAACTTCATAAGAGACGATGTCACCCAACTCCGCTCAAGCTCCTTGACTCCAAAAGAACAGTTAGAGGGATCTACATACAAATTATGTTGTTCAAGAGTTTCCAACACCTTATTTACATGATGTAAGTGTTCCACCCATGTTTATCTGTAGATAAATATATCATCAAACATCACTAATCCATCTTGTTCTGCATATGAATTGATTAAATCTAGAAGTGATCAAAATTTGAAATCATGAACGAAAGTGACCATTTGACCGTACAAAAGTGTCCTTTTCTACAAATTGGGTATAATAGCCTTGATGACTTGTTTAATAAAGAAATTGTTTTAGTCGACATCATCATCCATGGATTTCGATATGATGAGGTATGGAATGAACTACTCAAAATATTTGTAAAGTCTTTCCAAGAAACCTACACACATGTAGAGCAAGACAGTGCTAGACCTATTTTTGGAGAGTTTATAGGATATAAGGATGCAAAAATGATATTTGTATCGTCGTATTCATTGATTTACCTATAATTTAGGGCTTCAAGTGCCCCAAAATGTTAGTGAATGATTTTAGGACACAAACAATACTAGAGTCATGAATAAGCTTTCTCATGACTATAATTCTAAATACTTTCATTCTTATAAGCATCTCTTGTATTATCTTCTCAACCTCACTGTATTTGCACAAATGTCTACACATTCAAGGTCCGATCTTGGGTTTCTAGATCCCTAGTACATACTTGGAGGAAATGGCCTCTTGTGTCTTTATAGAGGCAAACTACTTTGGTGTTTATCCAATCGTTACAAGTATGTAATGCATCTATTCCAATTGTGAATGGTATATATGTTGGTATAAATTAATTAATCAATGATGTGTTTCTCACTTTATAACTCTTTGCATCCTCACAAACCCCTATGTACCTATGTATAAGCATAGAATTTGCATCTAGGGTGTAAACACAAGAATCCAGAAAAAAATTGTATAGAAAACACTATTAGTTCAGAAACTAAACAAATGTAAAGGAAACTGCATTAACATACAAGTATACAAGTAATGTTACATAGGCTAGCTATAATAAAGGTTACAAACAATCGTAAGAAGATTCAAATCCTAACACAATGTTTGTGCATCGCACATGACAAGCATAGACATACATATTGCTAGTTAACAAGCTGTAATATCGCAAGATGATTTTAATGTTATGGATTTTTCTTGAAAAACTAAATCATATCCACAGTAAAGTGATCATAAGCATGGCATACATGGAAGAAAGCATACAATCACACATAGTTCAAGTGACATTGCTAACTTATGCCTGAGGAACACATAAAAACAAGATATTATAACATTACACAAAACACATGTGTTAGCTATATTAGTTTGAAAAATATCGTATTGAATAGTATAAAATTTTCAACATAATGAGGAAGTGAAAGTAATTGTATTGAAACAAAACACCTAAATAGTATAGGAGATGCCCCCATATTAACAAGGCCACTGGGACAAATTTAGGTCAACATTTGTCATAATGTTAATCATGTGCATGTCCTAGAGTTAAAACATAACCTTTTATATATTTTATTCAATTTATTTAGGTGTTAGTCTAATTAGATGAGGGAATTATGGTGTCGAGGTGCTACAATATCTGATGTTAGTGAAAGTATGCATCCTACTGGAAATAAATATTTCCCTTTCTCTGCATACCATGGTAATAGAATAAGAAACCTTAAGTTGATTAAACATACAAAACATACTGAATGTGGTCCTTAAGATCCCTAAGAAATAGGTCATTTAGATTCCCTTCAGTAAGGATATGTTTTGGAATTAATGAGCCTAATCCTTGAATGATATTGTTTGTTATAAATTTTCTAATTGGATGAAGTAATTTTCTAATTGGATTTTATAATGTAATTGCAACTCTTCATTAAAAATTATCCATGTGAAATTGAGACCATTATTTTTCCTTTGAGAAAATAACCATTGCTATCAGACGAATTGGTCAAGTTCAAGATATGTGGATGCCATGGTCACATTTTGTGATGATGGGATATGATGTAGATCAAATAAATTTCTCATTTGGTTAATCCAATTAAGTGGATCCTTTCCATAAAAATTATGCATTTCCACTTTTGCCATCATGTTCTAGGCATGCCGAGTATTTGGATTTGGATTGGGCTAGCCAGGATATCCATCATGGCTACTTTGTCCATTAATTTGACCTGAAGATCCACCTTGGTTGGTTTGAATATGATTTAGTTGAGGGTGATTTGGAAGATGATGATAAATATTTAGATTTTTATTAAGTTTCTGAATGATATCATCCAATCAATGATTGATATTTTCCATATATCCATTATTTACCATCTCAGACTGTAGGATTTGTAGATCATACTCAAGTTGGCTTACCTTATAATCCACCAAGTTAAACCCTTATATTGAGGATACCATAATTACCCCTTATGACTCTAATTCCTCAAAAATATTACTGTTATCACAAATACATTACATTACCCATGATAAATCACGTGTGTGTGCATGGGCCATCAATGTAATTTGCTAACATAGAGCTATCCTAAAGTTTGGGAATTTGTGAAATGGGATAAATCTCCGGAGAATTCCGACTCCTCTTCCTAATCCTACCTACCATAGCTACTCCTAATGCAAAAAAATACCTATCTAAACCTATTCTAACATTCCAAGGAGACATGGAGAGAGATTACATGAAATGAAACCTACACTAAGAGTGGTGTTGCTAAGTTAAAGTATAACACTTAGAAAAGAACATACATAAGGTTTGTGTGGGAGATAAAAGTGCATTCAAAAGCACGAGAGGATCGGAAAGGAATCACGCGCGGAGGATAGAAAACAGATTCGGGACTTAGCCGCTTTCACGATGAGGATCTATTTTTGGAAGATGGCGTGTGGAGCACAAAAACTAGTTAAAGACTTGCATGAAACACACATTATCTATTTTTGGAGGATCAACTACGAAGCACTTTGCATGGATACAGACTGAGAATAGATCTAGTACTAACAGTTAACTAGAAGAAGTCCATTGTTAGCATTCTTACATGTAAACCTATTATTGTGAAGGTGCATGGCTATTTCCAGCATGCGACCTATTTTGGGATTAGATAAGCAGTGAAGGGAAATTCCCCACCCTTATAAGTATGTAGTAAATTATGTAGTATATATAGATAGGTGTGCATACATAGGGAGATTATGCTGTTAAATTTGTTAAGCGCATACTATTGTTGTTGTAATGAAGCTTTTGTATACTTACTGCATTTAATATAATTTAGGATATTTGTTAAATATAAGTGTTAGTTCTATGTGTATCTGAATCTAGTATGTTCTTGATCTCATCATGGTTAATACTTAATTCTACTCTCCCTTAGTGTTGATATGCATTTCCAGCTTCCTATCCAGATGAGTGTACGAGTAATCAAGAAACACTAAACACCCGTCGAGTATACAAGGGCTTAGTACCTTGGAGATGACGATGGATGATACATGCACAAATAAGATAGATGCATGATATAAAGAAGATAGATATGCAAAACTGAAACAGATAACATTAGATCGTAATATGTGGGGGTTTCTCAGACAGTGCCAGTTCCAAGATAATTTTAACTCCCTTGGAGGATGTCAAACCTCATGTCAGACAAGATAATAACAAATCATGAATATTAGTAATTGAATATTAAATGAAAAGTAACTAAAATGACGAGGGAACTTAGCTTATGCTCTGTTATGGAGATGAATTGGGCATCAAGATGGCAATATAATGAACCATGGCAAAGGTTTCTTCCTTAAACTGGCATAACTTAATTAAGATATTTCTTCTCTTCTTTTTTTCTTCACTCCTTGGTCCTTTTCTAAGTCTTTCATCCTTGAAATATGGGAGAGAAACCCATATTTATAACTTAGATGTGAGGTTATATTTGAGGTTAACAAGTAACCGGGGTTGAGTAAAGTAACTTGAGTTAGGGATATGATGTCATCACGTGTGGACCACGACTTGAACTATTAGATGGAGCGGGGAGCATGATTGACATGGTGGGTGAGATAAAAGATTCCATTTGAAAAAGAAGGTGTCGGATGGGTGCATTTTAATACTCATGAATTAAATAATTTTTGAGAGATGGGATATGCCAAAAGTTGAATTATCACATGGGTCCATATGGAGCCCATTGATAATCAATCAAATAATGTGAGAAAATAGATATAATTTAATTTAATTTAAGAGAAAGAGATGCGAGAATGGAATTAGCATGCATGTAAGATTACTGAGGGGTGTTTTACCCAAAATTAGGTGTCTACATTTGCCCCTTTTTGTTGAGTGGTATGCGATAGCAAGCCATGAGACAAAAAAAAGGGTTATATGAAAGATGTGTCTGAGGATGGATGAAGACAAGACCAAAGGTACAATGCCCTAGGAAAAAAGGATTGTCATAACAATAAAAAAAGTATAGTAGTGACTCCAATATCACATCGGTAGATGACAATTATGGTGTCAACAGAGACAAACAACAATGTTCTATAGACCAATGAGTGGGTGAAGACCACTGCAGTATGGATGTAGACAAAGGAAAACATCAAAATATGTGCAACTAAATGCAAAAGATGTGCACAATCCTTTATTTGGGAGGAATCGTGTAACAAAAGCATGCGTCCAAACATGGATGAGAATGAAGATAATGATGCCCCAACATAAGGCACGAGAAGGACACAAAGTGAGTTATATGTGTTGACAAGTACAAGGATGAGAAGGTGCCCCCAACATAAGACATAGATGTTGAAATAAGATATCCCAGGAGGAATACTCATAAATGTGGATATGATGGGCAAACAGGATAGAAGGATGAGATAAAATGCCCTAAAAAGGATAATAAATATGATGGCAATCATGTTTTATAGGAATGATGCAAAAGTGTTAGCAAATTAGAAGGTGAAGAAGAAAAATAAGTATCATTCTTCGGTAAGTGTGATAGAGATACTTTTGTGACAAAACAAAAGAAGAACAAATATTCAAGGAAGAGAACAAGATTAGATAGGTGATGGCCGTTATGATACCTTCTAAGACAAAAATGTCAAAATAAGATGGGAATAGATTCTTAGAAATGGATATGATGAGGTCCATGCAAGAGGACTGATGAAGATAAAAGATGTGTCAAGGTTATCAAAAAGAGAAGAGGATTAATGTGGCAAAGAGAAGAACAAGAACGGTAATGAAAGGGATAGAATAACGATACATAAATGGAGAAAAATTGGCATTGACTGTGAATGCCAGATGTAAGGGATGCCAAGAAAGAGAATGGGGAATAAAAATGAGGATTGGTTGATTATTAGAAGAGTGAGAACAATTGAATATGAAGGTGATAGGGGTACGGAATAGAGGGACGAAGACGGAGGAGGAGAAAATAAGGAATGAAAGGGGGAGGAAGAAGATAACAAAGAAGTATTATAGAGAAAGGGGGAAATGAAGAAGGATAAACAAAGAGAAGATAAGAAAAGAATAGAGCAGAGGATGAAATTATAAAAAAGGGAGAGAGTTATTCAAGATGAAAGGCATGATGAAGATTGGAGCAAAGGAAAACAAAGAGGTAATGGAAAATGAAGGAGATGATAGAGCAAATAAGATTGAAGGAAACTGATTATTGTGAGGAAATCCAAGGCAAAGCTTATGGAACTAACCACATGGAAATGCATGTGGATGATGAGATGATAAAGGAAATGGGATAACTCTGAAGAGTTAGGTTTTTGACAGGGAAGTAAGGGAGGAAGGGCAAGGTAATATGGGAAGAAGGACAATGTAGAGGAAGTGAAATAAGATGAAGATAAAAAAGGAGGAGAAGACAATGAAGAAAATTATGTAGACATAAGGGAACCAAGAATGAAGATATTTGGTAAAGAGTGAGAAGCATAAGGAATGTAAAGAGACAACTTGAGGGGAAGGAAATGACATCGATTGGAAAAGAAACATAGATGCATGAGATGAGGATATGATGATGATGAGAAAATAGAGAGAAGGTGTTTGATGAAGATAATGAAGAAATTGACAAGGAAGACTGGTAGATAGAGAGGTGGCGAGGAAAAATAAAGGATGGGATAGGAGAGGCAATGCCAGTGAATGGATGTTAGGAGAAATCCCACCGATAATGATCAGTAGGAAAAGATGAAACAAAAGATAAGACAAGGGAGAAAGTAAATGAAGAATGGGAGGGGGGAATGCCAATGAAGGGAAGTTAGGATAAGTCCTTTTGATAATGATCAGAGGACACAGAGGAAGGAAGGAATGAAGATAGAATGGAGGAGGTCAAAGAAAAGGATTCAGGCTATGCAGAATGGGGATGAGTGATTTTTAAGAGAAGTACACCGATAATTACTAGCGTGGAAACAAAAGATTATGATGAAATAATGTTAGGAGAATATCGATGACAATGACGTGTAAGTATGGGGGTAGATATGTGGGAGAACTCTAGAAGATGGAGTGAAAAGAGTAAAGAAAGGAGGGATGATGATGTGTAGGAAGATGAAGATGAGGAGAGGATGCAGTTGATGAGAAATGAATGAGAGAAATGAAGAAACAAGACATGAACTGAACGGAGAAGCAAGGATTAAGTAAGATTACTCGGTGAGGGATGATGGAGATGAACAAGGGACTAGTAGGAAGTGGTGTTTGCAAGAATGAAAGAGGAGGTGAGAGGATGTGATGATGGGGAATGCTGAGAAAATATAGATGGAGAGACTGTGGGGTAGTGGGGGAGTGCAGGATGACAAATCATGCTTAAGAGGGGACTCTTAAGTAAGATTGCCATGCTGCAGGGAGGATCTAAGTAAGATCACCAAACCGAAAGTGATGATATGGAAAGAGAAAGACAACATTGTATTGATGCAGGTGTGGAATGATTGGTTGGAGTGAATGGATATGATGAGAGACAGGAGACAGAAGATGAGGAAGATATGATGGGATATGGAAGGATGAGATGACCAACCATTCCTAAGAGAAACTCTTAAGTAAGATTTACCTGTGATGGGGATGGTTAAGTAGGATTGCCCAAACCGAAGAAGAATAAGAATGCTGAAAATATTGAGCAGTGTATACCAAAATGGAACAAGAGATGAAAGGAGGTGATATCAAAATGATAACAAGGAAAAAAAGGAGTGTGACATGAATGGATGGAGGAACATACACAGTGTAGATGGAGAGTGTAAGGGAAAATCCTTCACCTGGGATGCCCACGTGGTGGTAGTGATGATGCAAGAGTGTTAAGTAGAAAAGGAGGAGTGAAAAGATGTTTGTGGTGGTGAATATCGTCTGTTGAAAGAGGAAATGGTGGAGAAGCTTCTACAGCAGGAGGATCCAAGGAAGAAGATATACATTAACTAAGGTTCTCTGGCTATATGGATGGTTAAGAAATATTCTCAAACTGAAAGCGGAAGAGTAAAAGATAAACTCAAGAGGAAAGACAAGTAAGATATCTGGCGTTGTGCAAGGGGACATAAAGGTGAGAAGGATGATGTGGAGACAAATGGTGATGAATGGACATGGAGAGCGAGGAGAAATTGATAAAATATGGTGTTGAAACATGTTGAGAGATAAGGATGTACAGGATAATGAGCTTGCCTTGAGAAGGACCCTCAAGTAGGATTCGCAAACTGCAACAATGATCAAGTAGAATTCACAAACCGAAGAGTGTATTTGCAAACACATTCATGGAGATGATGGATAGATATAAAATTCATAGTGTGAAGTTCGATGTGTTTTTTTTATAAAAGATGATTTGGATGACATGAAAGGAACATAGTTGTAGTAAGTGGCACACAGGGAAACTATGTTTCAAATTGGGTTGGAGATAAACAAGAAAATGCTACCACTCAAAGCATTGCACTTATAGCCAATAGTAGGTATTAATACATAACCAACAATAGTTGGTTATACCAAAAGATCATGAGGGAAATATGGATGAAGAATGCTCGTAATCCTAATATTGACATGAAAAAGGGATCAAAGATGTGACTTGTACGTGGGAAGAGGGATCTCCAAAGGTGGTGTTCCTTAAGTCTATGCCCCAGCTCTGGAAAAGGGAAAGAAAAATAGTAGAAAGCTGATCAATGCGGGAAGCTTTTGGAAAATATTGATAAAGAAGGCTTATCAATGTGGAAAACCTTCCAGATGCCATAATAACAAAGTAGCCATCCTTCTAGGGTATGGTCTACTTTATACATAATATGGATGACAAAAATAATATGATAGCTGTCCTTTCAAGGGAATCGGTCTATTTCTTTTGATTTTGCTTGGATTTTGACTTGTGTACTTTTTTTCTTTTGTATTTGCATGAACAACTGTCCTTCAAGGGATCAGTCTATTTTTTATAGCTTTGATCTTGCCTTTTGCATACTTGATTTTGAGCTTCACATGGGGGAGAGTTGGGAATAGCCAAGTAAACCACTTAAGAGAGGATAAGGAATGTACAAGAGACATCCTGGACCCTTCGCATGGCTACAATAAGAGAATGAGAAGGTAATGAATGTAATGGTTATGGGGTCATATCAAAGTAGTGAAGGCAGACGGCATAATTCAGATTATTATAATGACAAATGGAAGGGGCTAAATATGGTAGAACAATCTAAGGATGTAACTAAGTTCTCATTAGTTGATATGCCAATAGTAGACTGGTTGCAAGTGCAATGCATTAAGAGGTTTCCATCTCTGGTTTACAACCACAAGAGGGAAGACAGTGAAGTTGCAATATGATGAGATGATAACCAAGAAGGAAACAAAAAATATATCTTGAAGGAAATGGACATATGACCACAATGGTGGATTTAGATGAAAATAAATGATGATGCCGCAAGAGAGACATAAACATAGAAGGACAATCATGGCCTCAAAGGAGGACTTGATGAAATAAACGGTGTCTCAAAAGAGACACACATAGAGCCACAATGGTGGACTTTGAAATAGATGGTGCCCCAGAAGAGACACAAATTTAACCACAAAGGTGTACTTAGAGAAAAGGTGGGGGGTCCCCTAAATGGAGAGACAAACATGGCCTTAAAGGAGGGCTTCAATGAAAAAGATGATACTCCCAAAAGGAGCATAAATGTAAAGAAAAAAAAAAATATGGCCTCAAGGAGGGCTTATGAAATAAAAATGTCTTGAAGGAGGCACCAATATAGCCACAATGGTGGACTTCAAAATAAACGGTGCCCTCTATAAGAGGACAAAAATGTAGAAAAAGGTCCCTCAATGGAGATTTTCTAAACTGGCCTCAAAGGAGGGCTTCAATGAAAAGATGGATACTCCCAAAAGGAGCATACAAACATAAAAGAACAAATATGGCCTCGAAGGAGGACCTAGAATGATATGAGGATCTAGATATAATTAATTTAGATTGGATGGATGTGAAGGGGTAGATAAAACAATGTCAAAGAGAAAATTCCCCTAGTACTAAAGGGTTGTACAAATGATATGCTTAAGGGTGAGGAAATGGTTGTTCCCCTAATGAGTTAATGTGAAGGAGGTAAAAGGATGTCAAAAGAGTTTAGATGAGATTGTTTTAGATTTGGATGGGGTAAAACGATCGGAGACCACAAGTGGTGCTTAGTAAGATCAGCCAACATTGATAAACAATGGAGGGCATTCCTTAGGAGGAATGACATGGGCTGGAGGGATTTAAGGGATGATATGGATGGAGAGATCATGGGAGATCCAAAAGATGGGATATGGATTGGATTCAAGGTAGATGGAGAAGGAAATTTTCCCTGAATGAGAAAATCATCTTTCTCAATAAGGTTGTGGACGATTGACCGAAAGGCCTTACAATGTTCAATGTCATGACCTAGGGCATGATGATAGGTGTAACTACAATTAGGATTAACCATGATGGCTTGGGACCATAGGGATTAAAGGATTTAATAGGAGGAATTTTGATGGCCATAGTTTCGGTTCAATGTCAAAATATATCTGTGTATGACCCATTGAAGTGTCATGGGAAGCTAACTCTTGTGGGTTTTGATAGGATATCTCAGCTTAGAGTTAGGAGAAATGTAGATGTAGATTAGATGTGTGAATTTTCATGTTTTGGAGGAAAATAATTTTTTTTGAAGGATGGTATTGTTTGGATGTGGATTGATTATTGGTAAGATGTCATAGATGGAAAATTGATCTTGACATGGATGTTGTGGCATTAGATTGTTGAGAAGAGGGAAAACCTGAATGTTTCCGAGGAGGCACAGGGGACTGTTGGGGATGTTTTCCCCAAGCCTTAGAATTCAACTAAGAAGATTTACCTCTAGTAGGGATGACAATAATTTCAACTGGAGGATCTGATAACAGTGGTGTGGTTATTAATGGAGAAACTGTCCTAAAACAAGATGAAGATGTTAATGAAGAGATAGGTGTTTGTATGATATCTATGTGAGTTTGAGCTTGCACCTTGTTGCCCTAATTTTCCAAATCTGTATTTGCTCAAAAAATGTTTTATCCTTTGAATTGATGGTCTGAAATTCTTCCCCTCTAGTTGAATGCTTTAAAATTCTCACAAACTTGTTGTTTTGCCCTAATTTGAAGGAATATTCCAAGTTTGCCCTTTTTTGTGCCCTAGTTTTTCCAATTTTCACGGGCTATGTCATTTTTCCCTTTGCCAGATCATGAAAAAATCAAATTTGATCAATTCATACTTGTTTGTATTTGAAAATCCAATCCCAAGGTCGAAAATGTTGTAAAATCATGCTTCAGTTGATTCAAAATTGAAAAAATCTACCATCCTTGGTGAAAAAATTGAATTCTAGGGCATCCTTGGAATTTTTTATGTTTTGACGGTCAGACGGGCATCATTTTCCCATCAAATTCATCCTCAGAAGGTATTGGCAATGTGGCAGGTTTTCATTGGCTGAGGAAAGGTGGGGAAAGGTTCTAACTTTTCATTTTTCACCTTTTAAAGCAAATGGGGCATTTTCGGGCCCAGGGACCCATTTTTTTTCCAAATTTGCGTACGTTGCATGTTCTGATTGGTAGGCGGGATGGCGGGTAGTCGGATTTCCTTAAGGTTTTTTGACTTTACTTTGCGAAAATTCTAAAAGTCAAAATTTTGGTCCGAAGGTTCCCGCAACCAATCAGAAGAGGACATGTGTCCTAAAAGTTTCAAAATGAGAAGTGCGGGTGGCAGGGGGACTTTTGGTGATTTTGAAGTCTTTTTATAAAGTTTCAAAATGGTTTAAAGTCAAATTTTTGGCCCAAAAAACTTCGAATGGTTTAAAGTCAAGTTTTGACCCAAAAATCCGCAACAAACCAGGAGAGGACACGTGTCTTGAAAGGTCAAAAGGGAGCGTGGGCCAAACAGTGGAAATTTTGAATTTTCAAAAATTTGCAAGGGAGGTTTGAAGGAAGAAAGGGAGACTTGGACCCGCAGTGAATAGGAGATGGACATGTGGTAGGGGAGAAGTCAGAGGCGCGGGCCCCACGGAGACAAAGTTGAGAATTTTCCCTTGGCTTAAAGGGAGTAAAAATGAAGATTAAGCCCGCGGGTCCTTGACAAATGAAAGATGGACGCGTGGCAGAGGACAAGGCGGGTCGGCGGGCCAGTGGAGGTAAAAGGGGATTTTTTCCCTTTTTCACAAAAGAGTTCAAAATCAAAATTTTAAGCGTTGGCCCGCTAGCGAATCACAAGGAGACACGTGGCAAGGGAGAAATCGGAGGTGCGGGCCCATGGGGCAAAAAGTGAATTTTTTCCCAATTTCCAAAAAAGGTCAAAATGCGTAGAATTGAAGCGTGATTTCAATGGGACCCACCATATGCCACGTGTTAGCTCCAAAATTCAAAGGTGGAGGGGTGGAGAAAAAAGTCAAATTTTTCCATTTTTTCAAAAAATGTGGAAAAAGTCAAAAAATGAGCCCGAATTTGTTTCCAATCATTTTTTGCCACGTGTCCGGCCTTATCCAAAAAATTAAAAAGGTAACTCAAGCTTATTTCTAAGTCCACATCTTCCACGTGGAGGGCCAGGATTAAAAGATGGATAAGATCGATGGTTGTTGTGCATCCATTTGTTTTGACTGCCATGGGAGCTCCAGGAAGCTTGGAATCACGATTTTTGCATCAAAATTCATCAAATTTATAGTGATTTTGTGTCGTCTTGGCCTTCCAGGATCATTGGCATCACTTTCATGGCTTAATTCTTTGATTTGAGATGTTTTTGAAGTAATTTTTTCCCCAGCCTGAGAAAACACGTGAAATGACAAAATCAAAAGTTGCAGAGGTAAGTTTGAAAAGGTAAAAAGGTGAAAATGATGAGTAAAGGGTGTTTGATTTCCTCAATGATCAAAAACATGCCTCCAGGATGGATAATGATCCAGATATTTGAAATGATTTGATATTTTTGGGCACACCTGACAACATGTGAATGTTTTTCTGTTTGATGTCATTTTCATTGAATCATGAAGAATTGTTGTAACAGAATTGATCCCATGGCATATTCTTTGCTTGGGAAAGAAGGCTCCAATGTGGCATGAGGTATATAATGCATTTTGGAGAAATTGTAAAGAGGGAGGAGATTGAGATTCATGAGAAAAAATTCTGAGAGAAAGCTCATTTTCTGAGAAATCCACCAAAGAACCAGGTTAATGTCTCATGTGTTGGAAATTCATGTATGTGAGTTGGTTACAAGTGTATAGCCATCACACAACTCTGAGATTGTTCATGTAACTCTCCCCTGCTGTTGAATCTAACAAGTTTTGAATTAAATCTGTGTTTTCTTTGGGCAATATGGTGTCTGTTATCATTTTTAAATGCCTGCAAATAGTTTTCATTGTTCTTGTTGCAATCTTGCATTGAAAGTCTTTAGAAATCACACAGAATCTCCATTTCTTGTTGATAGTTTAGTGGCATTTGCAATCTCATGTTCAGAAGAGCCTTCATCTGATAAGGAGATAAACAAATTTAAAATCACTTTACCTTCCTTGACTGCAGAGATTTCTTGTAAGCCTTTGGGGGCACCTTAGGCGTGGTTTGATCAAGGATTTTTGTGTTTAATTGAGTTCTTTACTTCAAGATTTTGTGGTGAGTTCTCAAAGATTGTGTGAAGAGTGCTACCTGGGCTTCCATTTGTGCCTCTTCTGGTTGAAAGAACATCCTGATTATTTGAGGCATTTCATCTGATAGTTGTTCAAGTATTGTAGAGATTGTCAAAGATCTGATCTATCCCAGTTTGTCTTGTCAATCCCCCACCAAAAATCATCTAAACAACAAAGATCCTATCATGTACTATCCCTGATTTGCATTTGTATACCCACAGAAGATCAAAATCCATTTGCAAAAGTATGCATAACAGATCAGGATTTCCAATGTCTCTAGTAACCTTTGCCTTGTTTTGAGAACATACCCATGTTTTGAGAAGTGACAACTTGTGAGAGTTCAGATCTGGGGTGTTGATCATGTTTTCATCAAGGTCTCCATCATAGAATTTCAAGCAAAGAGAAGGACATCTTCATCTCCTTCACCATTACAAGGTTACAAAATAGGTCCTCTTACCTTGGTTGCAAGGCACAACCTAAAACAGCTAGGACAAGATCAAGTCCTATTGGAGTGCTATCCATTTCTCCACAAACCTGAGTGCCAGCTAAACCATATCCCGGCTACCAATGACATACAACATGGTCTAATCTATCTTTAAGCTCCATGACATATCTATGGTGCTGCTCAGACTGAAAAGGAGAACAAATTTGGATACCAACACGAGTGGCGCCGTTACCGGGGACTTCTTGGAATTTCTTGGTGTTTTTGAAGTGTTTGAAGAGTTTGAGCATTTGTGTATTCAAGTATTTGAGCTGCTACATTGTTAAAATATCATTCTATGCTTCAGATCTGCAAGTTTTAAACAAGGGTTTCAAGTTTTGTTTGCCCTTTTTCCATTTCCTAGCAGTTCATACACTTTGGGTGCATTGTGATTGATTGATTTAAGAAGAAGAAGGTCTAATTTATAAGGCTTTGCAAAGGTTTTAGTACTAGCAAACATTTGACAGATTATTTTAGTGCATTCTTGCACAACTAAGGTGAAATTCCTTAGTGGCAACTCCATGCTGATTTGATATTGAAAATACCAGTTGTCTTACCTTTCTGTCATTTACTTTTGTGTTGCTAATCCCTACAAAACTGGAAGGAAGAAGATCTCTCTTCATCAAGGACTCTGCTAAGAAGTTGTTTACAGATTCAAGAAACTCAGAGCTAGAGGGGAGAAAGGTGTGGAAGGTTGTTGGAGACTTGACTACAAGAAAGGAGATCCCTATTGTTGAGTTTGAAAGTGAGCAGCCTGTTATTGAGGACTGCAATTCTTCTTCAAGTGGATCTGATTCAGACAATCCTATTGCTGATTTGAATTCCCCATCAGGTGAGGGACCTTCTTGTGCATTTGAAAGGCTTGCTCCTAAATCTGCCCCTGTATTTTCTAAATTTTTTAGAGATCATCAAGGAAGGAGAACCCTTAAGAGAGATCTATCTTGAAGTTTTCATTCCCATTCCCCAAAGACCTCTCACTCCTCATCATTTTGTTTCTCCTCCAAGATCACCCCCACCAAACAATATGGCTCAGCCTAGACCTCCATTTGTTGTTAACACCTTTGGTCCTATAAATTTTAGAGGAATGGATGGTTACCCAAATGTTGTCCCACAAGATGTCAGAAATAGGTTGCCAAAATTCCAGGGTAACAATGCTATTACTGGTGATCAGCATCTCAAACTTTTTGATAATATGATGGAAGATTTTGAGATAGAGTTTGAGGATGTGTATGTCAAATTGTTTATTCATACACTAGAAGAGGATGCTAGGGATTGGTACAAGGCTCTACCTGATAATTCTATTGATTCATGGACTGAAATGAAAAATGCATTTAGGTTGCAATATGGTGACAAGACTGATCCTAGATTTCTTTTATCTGAGTTTGAGAATATCAAGAAGAACCCTAATGAATCATTCCATGACTTCAACACAAGGTTTAACAAAAATTTGAGAAGGTTTCATGTTGGTTTGAGGCCTTGTGATGAATCTTGTTTAATCAAATATGCAGATGCATTTGATAAAAAAGGCAGCCTATTACCTAAGAGACAAGAACCCAACCAATCTAAGACAAGCTTTCACCATGGCACTTCAAATTGAAAACAATATCAAGGCTGTTCGGAAACCTCTCAAGAGATATGGTGTAAAATTGATAAACCCTGAAAAACCTCAAGCTAGAAAAGGTGCTGATTTAGAAGAGGTTGTGAAAAATTTGGTAGGGATTGTTAAAGAAATCTCATACAAGTTGGCAAGAGTTGAGAAGGGAATTAGGAAGACTTCACCAAGGTCAGCCCTAAAGAGCACAAAAACCATGATAGATTTAGCAATCACCATAGGAATAAGCAAGAGGTTTGATGATAAAGGTAAAGGACCTATTGGATCAGGTAAATAGACATCCTCAAGCACGTGAAATAAGATTGGTTCCTGAACCCTCTAACTGTCAAGGTTTTACTATTGTTGATGAAGTTGCTGATATGGATTGGTGTGATATATTTTTTCTTCCTTATCCCTCCATGTGAAGTGGACCAGCAACTTTGGTGAGGATTAATAATGAGGATGGTGACTGATGATGATATTTGCATGATGGGCTTTTCTTCAAGCTCACAAGGAGGAGCAACATCTACTGAAGTAATATAGTACTAGGACAACTATAATTTATTTGGGAATTAATCAAGCATAGGTACAAGCCATTCTTCCCCCTCATGCTCTTGAAGTTGATGTAGTGCAAGCTTTGAAATTCCGAACAATGTCTTTGAATACTTAAGAGATGTTGATGATTAAGAAGTATGATGGTGGTATCCCTTAGGAGGAGATATACAATTGTTGATGAATGTTGTTGTAGCTCAAGAGAAAAATTATAACACTAGAAGCAAAGTTGTTAAAGGAAGTGGGGCCTCAAGCCAAACATAAAATACCCTTTGCTCACAAGCATTCCAAAAGAAGCTCCTAGGAAAGAAACACTTGCTAAAAGCTCTACGATCCCAAGAAAAAATTACAGTCCTCCTCATGCCCAAGCTTCCAAGAATCCCTTGCCATCTAATGAATCTTATTATCTCCCTTCCAATGTTGTTTTTCCAAAGAGTGTCCCCTATGACATAGCCCATGTATTGAACCAAATTAAATTGAGTGTTTCCAATCATTGAGTTGCTTATAGTTCTTGAGCATAAGAAGAGAGCATTTGAGTACTTGGGATTGAAAGAAGAGAAGAATACTTCAGGAAGAAATATAAATGTTGTTGAGACTCCCCCTCAAGTCATTGTTGACCTTGAAAAACCACCAACAGTAGAAGATCTTGGAGAGACACCTGAGGTATATTTGGGGACATCTTTGGTTGATTCAAAATTGAATGTTGATTCTCAATTGAATGTTGATATGTTCTTCACAACTTTGATCATAAAGGATAAGCTACTTCACAATTTTATGTTTGATTCTAGTGCATCATGTAATGTCATGCCTCTAGAAGTCATGAATGAGTTGGATATCAAAGTGACAACAACCTATGGAAAGTGTACTACCATGGACTCAAGAGAAGTGATGGTAGTTGGTTGTGTAAAGGTTTGGTTGTACAACTTGCATCTTATCTCGGGAGGAATTTAAAATTGGATGTTATGATTATTGATTACCCTGCCAAATGGGGTATGATTTTGTTAAGAAAGTGGGCTATAAGTTTTGGAGGGAGTGTCCAAATGTATATGTCTTTTTTCACCATTCCCATTGAGGCTAGCCTAGTCAAGCTCTATGGAGAAAAGAAAATGTTGCATCTAATTGAGACCCAAATGATGCTACTTATGAAGTATTATTTATTGATGTTGATGCTGATAATTTTATTAGTTTTGATGATGGAAAAGAAAATAAGATGGATCAGTCAAAGTTCCTTGAGCAGGTATGTTCTCCTTGGACCTTGCTATTTGATGGAGCTTACTCCAAATTTGGAAATGGTGCTAGTGTAATTCTGATTTCTCCTAGCTTGGAAGAATTTGTTTTCTCCTTCAAGCTTAATTTTGAATGTACTAACAACATTGCTGAGTATGAAGCCTTGTTGTTGGGTCTAAGAATTGCATGGAAGTATTGTGTCAAGGACATCATTGCAAAGGGAGATTCAGAGCTAATTT